>LIAE01010551.1:0-55919 GCA_002287525.1 Diploscapter pachys | reverse complement strand
ACGAAAAGGGTTCTGAACACAACGAAAAACTGATGAAAATGTCTGAAGCCAAGAAGAAGGCTATTACTGAAGCAGATGAATCCATAAACAGACTCAACGAAAAAATAATTGTTTTGGAAAATATCAAACATGGAGATGGAAGAAAAATAGATGATTTGATGCAGAGCCTAAGAAGGAAGGACGACCAAATTGAAGTGACCATTTTGAATGTCGATTACATCTAAAGAAACTTTTTTAAATTTCAGCAAGTTCTCTGCCAATTGTCAAATTCCAAAAATGAACTGGCACTGAAGAATTACGAACTTTCGTTCGCTGAAAACGTCAAAGAAATCGAGCTGAACAAGATAAGAAGCGAGTTGAAGAAATCGGAAGATGAATTAGAAAGGAGTCAATCGTTGATTGGCGAATTGGAGAAGAAAATTCAGCAGCTCAAGGAGCAAACTGAACCAAAGAAAGAAGATAAGCATACTGTAAGATAGGTTAATAGGCGCATTTTTAATGAGTTATTTAGGAGACTGACAATAATCCGCCTGGTGTTAAATCGTTTGAAGACATTGTTTCAGCATCTCAAACCTCGAATCCTCCGAATAATGATCAGCGACAATCATCTAGCCAACAGATATCAGTTTCAAAAGAAAAGCCTAAGGAAGTTACTGTTGCGCAGAATTCTAAATCGCAGAAGAATGAAACGGGCACGATCAAGAAAGTATAAATTTTACCTGAGTACGAGTTATAGACAAGATATTTACGATAAATTTAGCGACATGAAGGGTCTAGACTACCAGCACCTACTAAAGTGTTCATATATCCGCTCCCAATAGATACATCTTTTGACAAATTGAAAAGCACGTTTCTCAGATATGGAGATATTACTTCAACTTTCGTAAGTAAACTCACAGAAAACATGACTTAATATGAGAGGCAATATCAGATTGCAATGAGAGCAGATAATGGATTGCAAGCAGGATGGGCATTTGTAAGATATGATGATGAGGATTCAGCTGAGGAAGCTATAAGAAAAATGAATAGAAAGACGGTATCATAGCGATATTTTGAAATAAAATGATCGTAATAATTTCAGTTTCTTTACGAAATAATTAACGTTGCCGATGAGCTACCAAAAGAATATTCGCAAATTAAAATATCATAGTCAATTTTTCTTTAACTCAGGGAAGAATAAAATATTAGTACAATACAACAAAACTAACAGGGATTAAATTTTATATCTACTTCATTTAAATAATTTTACCGTTCAGCTTCTTATCTAATTATTGTAAATAATATATTTATCTAGATTTTAGTTCTATGAATATGTGAATACATTTCTGTAGTTTTAGCACCCATTTATCTTTAATTGTCAATGTTTTACGTACAAAGTGAAAATAAAAATGTTCAAAATCGATATTCGATTCATTTTATTATTGCGACATTTTGCCTGCAGCTATCTGCAGAAAGGTCCCCTTCCTCTGTCTACTTTCCCATTATCCTCCAACGTTTTTGTTCTTTTACTCGTCGTTTACGGTCATATTTATTCGAGTTTGTTTAGCTAAACTTGTCAGAAATTTTTAATTTTCTGGATTTCAGTGTGGACGGGATGAGTTCCACGGGGCAATTGGATCTGCTGCGGACCGAGTATCTCGCTCTACAACAGGTTCGTCTAAAATAATTTTAAAAAAAGAGTAAAAGTTACTATATCCTCGTTGCTTTTTTATTTACAATTAAATCATTTTTCGTGGTCAAGTTCAACTGAAACTCAGCATATTTATTTAGTACACTAAAACAGTAGTCGGCAAGTTTTAGCTGAAATGGTTTATAATAAGTTGGTTGATGAACCATGTCATTCTCAGCCGCCTCATGAATTTCCATAGTTTTGGTTGGCGTTTTCAGAGATGTGAAGAGACGCAGCGACTGTACGAGTCCTTGCGAGTAGGTTTGTCTGAAGAGCAGACTGCACAAGCAGAGGCGGCAGAGAGTCTGATTGGACAACTCGTCGCATTCACCAGGAAACTGCTCGAGACACACATTTACAGGTTAGAAGATAGACCCACGAAAGTTTGAAAAATGACAATTTGCATTAAATTCGGAGAGAGAAATTTGGAATTTTCTTTTTAAATCAGAACCGTGAAATTATCAATTTCTTCTTTATTATTTATTTGATATTCTGGAAGAAAAACCTAAGATACATTTATTTCAGTGACATAGTGTTTTTGCTGGACGACAAGTCACTCAAGTCACACCGTTTTCTGTTGTCGTGTCGCTCTGCTTTGTGGAGGAATTTGACTGATTGCAACGAGCTCACCATCGAGGGTATTTCACTTCTCATTTTCCCGTTGTTGTTCGGAATTCGACTGATTTTGAATTCAGGTGAAAAAGGCAGAAGAGAAAGGTGGCATAGGGGAAAATAACATTAGTCAACGAAAATTTTCACCGAAATTCAGTAATCATCGGAGTTTACCGAGATTCATTAACTGTCCGAATTCCAAATTTCAACTTTGGCTAATTGTCTATTTTCCAATTCCTTTCAAATCATCCTGCACATTCAGATGTCTCGTATTCGACATTTCTGCTGATTTACCGGTGGCTCTACACGGACGAAATCGACCTGAATTGCGACGACAACTTGCTGATCGAGATCGCTCAGGCAGCCCTGCGGTACAAACTCACTGGGCTCAGCAACAGGTACGTTTTTTTTTTTCATTTGTCAAGACAATTTTCGAAGTTATCAAATATAAATTGGTCATGATTTTTATCCTGCTCAGATGTATTGACATTCCAATTGCCTGTTCTTCAAATTGAAATGATTTTGAAACTGATTTCTTTGCAGATGCATCTCAAATCTGCTGTCGCGTCTGAACTCGTCGAACTGCGTGTCGATCTACGAGCTGGCAGAGCGCGAGCAGATCGAGGTGCTCAGGACGTCCTGTGCAACGATTGTGGCCGAGCAATGGGACAGATTCACCGCTACTGACTTCGCTAAACTTTCTGCTCCACTTCTCTACAGACTCCTCAAAGGGTATGGAATTCATTGAAATGTTTCTAATTTTCTTCAGCTTCAGAAAAACGAAATTTTTGCACGAAAATGTCGTTACAAATCTCATTTTTATTCCGTGAAAAATGGGGGTATGATTCATTTCAGCCACTCGAAGAATCTGCTGCACGCGATTGTTGAGCTGGCTCGGGACGATGTGCTTTTCCTGTTCTTCATGGAATTCGACAAGAAACTGGCTGAAGTCGTCAATGAGACAACGAGCAATGGGGAATCGCCACTCGAGGTTCAACTATTCTTTTTCTATAAAAATCTGAGGTTGAAAGAAACATCTGATAATCTATTTCATTTTGAAAATGTTTTGAGTTACCATTCAAGAAAATGCGCCTACTTCTGCATAAATATGACTGAACATCTTTCAAGGTCTTCAAGAAGTAATTTCCCTTTCAAGGAAAAAAGTTCAGCTATCACTTCGCCTCGGCTACACGAACATCGCAAAACAGTTGGTTGAGAAAGGGGCCGTGGTTGATTTACGAGACGCAGAGGACAACACGGTTCTCATGAGGATGATTCGGAATGGCAAGTTTATGGATTATTTTGCAAATAAAGATAAACGCTAAATAGCTTAGACCTACTAGAGCATGCCCTCTGATATTTTAGTCTTGTCCATCAAAAGTTCTCCCAATTTATTATTTTTCATTTCCAGGCAATGTGGCCGGCGCGGATTTCCTGGCTCGTCACGGGGCGAATCTGAAGGCGACAAACTCGCGAACGGGATTCACGCTGCTGCACCACGCGGCCGAGTCGATACAGGAGAGGAATGAAGTGGCTCAGTGGATTGAGATCATGAAAGATAGGGTCTCTATCAACGACAAGGACAACAATGGAAGGTGGGTTGATTCTTGTTAACCAAGTAAGAATTGTTGCAGGTATGTTTTTCTATGCTCATCTCGATTTTCATAAAGAACATACGATAAAACGAACATTTTTCATTTGATGACTTATTGTATCAGCCCAACGACTTGATAAGGATGTAAAGTGTCGAATTTTGAAAGGTTGAATGAATGACCATTTCGCGGTTGATCTCATGCGCACTATTTACCGATACTTCTAATGGAAATGATATGAAATTATAGTGAGATAATATGCACGTGTGCACCAGCGAAATGACCATTCATTCAAATTTTTAAAATTCGATATTTCTTATTTTCATCAAGTAGTCGGTACCCCACAATATTAAGCTTGTCAAAATTCATCTGAATTTGTCATAAAAGAACATCAGAATCATGAAAAATTTAGTTCTTTGCAGATCAGCCCTCGCGCTCTCAATTCTGCGCGAGAATGCCGACCTCTTCTTTTCTCTGCTTCGACTTCACGCAGACACGAACATTCAGGACTCGGAAGAGAGAACGCCTTTGTACTTGGCTCTGTTCGAGAAGGAAAATGCGAATTTCGTGAGGGAACTCATTGGACACGAAGCCAATGTGAATGCAGTTGTGCAGAGAAGTAGGGAAATGAGATGGTTGAAGTGTGTAAAGATAGACACTTTCCAGAGCCATTAATCTGCCACGCAGCAGACATGGAGTATCCCGACGACTCGCTGCGAATCGTCACACTTCTCATCGAGCAGAAAGCCAACGTCAATCTGCCTAATGTAAGCGTCTTCCTGCGTTCTCATTTGATGACGAAATCGTGATTTACAAAAGCAAGATCGAAAATCTTTCCTACTTTGATAATAATTTGTCGAGAATAACTTGAAAATTCAAGAAATAGATACGACGGAATTTCTTTTTTAATCTTTACATCTTCATAATTCCGTTTCATTCATGATTCAAACAAAAGCATGTTTCTTGCAGGTGTCAGACAACAAAACTGCTCTGCATATTGCATTGGACAGAAAAACCAATGAAATCGTGCAGACTCTGCTGGAATCGGGAGCCGCCGTAGATGTGAAGGATTCCGAAGGAGAGACGTCGTTGCACAAAGCTGTTAGGGCTGGGGAGCTGTTCACGCAGATCATCGTCAATCATGCTAAAGGTTCGAAGACGAATCATGTGTTCTCAAAGTTCTCACAATTGCATAAAGAAATGAATTGGGCGAAGATGACGTTTCCCATTTTTTCTAACGGTTTTTGCTATTTAGCATTCGAAAACACGATTAAATTTCCCAATTTCATGCTTCATTCTAAAATTAAAGTAGCAAATTTCAGACATCGATTGCTCTGTGAAGAACAAGAATGGGACAACAGCTCTGCGTCTAGCTCTCAATGCAAAGGACTATGCTTCGGCCTCTCTTCTTGTCAAAGGCATTCATTGTTTCATCAGCTAGCTTTGCTGACATTTCATTTTAGCGGGTGCCGATGTGTTTGAGAAGGGCCGCCACGGTCGTAGTCTGTTGTACGAGGCGATCGAGGAGAACGACGATGCGACTGCTGTCTTCCTGCTCAACAACGGGGGCATCGATGAGGAATCGTATGTGCTTGCCCCATTTTGCATAAACATTTGACTTCAAAATCATTAAATTTAATCTTACCTTCGATCTTTCAATCAGAGGTGTTCGCGATTCAATTTTTTCGTGAACCGAACCGCGAGCATCCCTGCTTTCAATCAACTCCAATGTTCTTGCATTTTCTGATAACACAGGTCAAAAATCCTTACTCATTTTCAGTGGACCAGAATCTTGGCTGGAAATGGCGTCGAAAAGAGGTCTGACACAGACAGTGAAGACCCTCTGCTCCTCGGGAATATCGATAAACGTCAGGACGCAGAGCGGAAAGGGATACACTGTGCTGAAGGGAGTTCTGGAGAAAGGTTAGATTGAAAACAAATCGGATTAACTTATGATATCGACGTTCCTGTTGCGTTTTTCATTGTGTGATATTTCGAAGCCTCTATGATTTCGTCGACTATTGCTTATTTTTCGAACGATAATTCTGATTCGGAATCTTATGAACTCGTTTATTTGAATTCGGCAAGGAAGAGTGTAGAAGTAATTGAAGTGTGTTCAGGTCATTACGAATGTGCCAAATTGCTGGTCCATTTCGGAATCGATTTGGACAGCTGGACGGAGACGGAGGATGGAGAACAGACACAGACTCTATTGCATCTGATGATGGATCTGGGCAATCAGCAGGCTGCTATATTCCTTATTGAAAAGTAATATGACATGTCTATAATTTTGTAGAATTATTTTTGAAAATACAAAAAAAATATGCTGAAATACTAAGAATTGATGACCCGTCTTTCCATACATCTTTTTACTTTTCTCTCGAAACTCCAGGTTATGTTCGATGAGTTTCAGTGGCTGCGATGTGAATGCGAAGAAGAAATACCGAAAGGAAGAGGACGATGATTTCTCGAGTCCTGTGCACATGGCCGTGGCCTGGGGACAGACCGAGGTGCTCAAGGCTCTCGTCAAGGCTGGAGCCAATCTCAACGTGCAGGTAATAGTTTTTCGTTTTTTTTTATTTTTCTATCAAACGCGAGAGATTACAGTGTTTATTTTTGATATCTTAGCTGTATGTGAAACTTTTAACTATGTTAATGGAAGATTATCATTTGAGTCTACTAAAACCATCCAATTTGAGGATTCTGACGGCCGCACAGCCTGTCATGTGGCAGTTCGAGAGAAGCACCACGATGCCCTGAAGGAGTTGCTGGCTGCCGAGGACGTGACTTTCGTGTCCATGCGGGACAAATTCGGACACACCACTCTGTCGCAGGCAATCGCTAATCGAGATCATGAGGTTCGACTTGGAATGCTTCTTTTTCCAGATTTATTAATCAAAATTGCTACACACAATTTGTAACATACTCAATTTCAGTTCTTGTTCAAAGATAGAACAAAAATCCACACGCATCTGTATTTAATTCTCATAAAATCAGGGATGTTCGCAGTTCAATTTTTTCGCAAACCGAACCGAATCGCAATTTTTGAGTCGCGAGCAATCTCTGCGTAAAATATTCTAAATTCATTTCTTCCACAATTCAGAGTGCGAATTTGATTGTCAATCGTGTGCCTCATGCAGCTTTGCAGACCAATGGAAATGGTAAGTATTATCTCGTTTTTTCTTCAAACAGCAAGTTTTCAATTCCAGGCGAAAACCTGTTGCACGTGGCAGTGAAGAGTGGCGACTTGGAGGGAGTGTTGTTCCTGCTGGCGACGCACGTCGATGTCTCTGCTGTCACTTCCGACTCGTCCAGACGGACTGCTCTTCATCTGGCTGCTGTCGGAACCAATGAAATGATCACCAGGAATCTCGTAGGTCTTTTCCTTCTTTTCTGACAGTATTGATGAGTTCGAGACGAAAAGATAAGATAAAGGATCATTATCATTGCAAGAAGCATTGTCTCCTCCATTTCAATGCTGTATTGTAGACTCCTAATTTTGCTGATTTTCAAAAGTTTGAAAGAACCATTTTTGAGATTGTAAGGGATTATCTATTTTCGAAGAAAACGCAAATTCTTTAGCTGCTGGCCGGCTGCCCAATCAACACGAAGATGGAAGACGGGTCGACAGCTCTGCACGTTGCAGTGACCCACCACAGAACTGAGCAGTGCTACATTCTCCTCGACAATGGAGCTGATCCCAACATTGCTGATGATCAGGGGAATAACGGTAAATTTTTAGTTTGTACTGATTTTATCAACATATTTTTAAGAAAAAAATCACTTTCTGAGGAGAAATTTCGATTTATGCATTCAATTTTTTTTAAAAATTGAATTTCTGAAATTTCTAATCAATGAACATTCTATTTTATAGTGCTCCATTTGGCCGTGAAATCAGGCGCAATCGACTGTGTGCAGGCACTGCTAGCCGATGGACGAGTCACCACTCAAACTGTCAACAAAAAGTTGGAGCTTTCGGAGGCATTCTAATTTAGTTCCATGAATTGCAGAGGCCAATCAGCCCTGCATCTGTGCGCGCAGCTATCGCAGGACAAACTGCCCAAGAGAAGGACCATCGGGGAACTTTGTGACATGCTTATTGTGCACGAGGAGAAGAGGAGGAATGTCAAGGATTTGACTGCCTATTTGGAGTGCAGAGATCTGCATGGAAATACTCGTAAGTAGATCAAAATCTTTTATTATCTCGGAGAACGAAAAAAATTCATCTCTATTGCTTTTGCGAATGTGATATACAATAGCAGGGAAGCGCGTATTGGGCTATCTATTTTTTCATGATAGATTTTCAAAAATTCAAAACACCTCATATTTGAAATCAAATTGGGCTGAATCTTGGTATACTTTCATGTCTTACATGGACAAATATGCTCAAAGTTTCATCCAATACTCTTTCCGCCACTGTATTCGAGGTCTATTCTTCTGACTTACCAGTGTCATTGACTTTAACAAAACAAGTTTAGCAATTTTGATTTCTAATAATGCAGTACTTTCGAAAAAAAATCATTCTTCATTAGAAAAGTCATTTATGAATGCCTAATTTGCAGCACTACTGTTGGCGTACATTTCGGCCAACGCAGCGGTATGTCGTCAGCTGCTGAAGAGAGGCACTTCGATGGGTGCCAAGAATGCCGAGGGAATCTCCATGTTCACTTACGAAACGCCCACCAAACAGCTGCTCTTCAGTTTGTTAGGTTAGAAGATTTTTATGCGACCGTTTATACATATAGATCGTCGTTAACTTTTTTCTTCGAATTTCCTAAATTGAGAGGACTAACAATTTCAAGATAGTCGAGGATTTGAACAATTTACAGTGGCTTATGCAAATTTGTATCTTTTGTTAGACATCCGAAAATAGTCCTGGAAAATTGCAGAATCACTTGAACGCGAGCCGAAATGGAGTGACTGCGAGACTTGCGACTGCGGCACGAAGTTCTCCATCACACAGCGCAAACATCACTGTCGGTCAGAATTCACTTTTCATTTTTCTATGAAAATCGAATTAATTTTATAAAAGCAATACTAGAAATTTCGAATTCCAAACTCCCCTTTCGGCATTTGGAAGAAATTAATTCGATTATTATTTTTCCTGCATCACGTTCTGTCTGGAATATTATGAATCATGCAAACAACAATGTAGCAACTATTGAGGCGAAAATACGAGAAAACCCCCCTACAAAGTTTTAAGAAGAAAAATGCGCAAAATGAATTGATTATTTTTAGGCATTGCGGTCGCGTGAGTTGTTCGAAATGCACAGAAATCCAAATGCCCATCATGAAATTTGGCGAGGAGAAGAAAGTCCGCGTCTGCACTCTCTGCTCGCAGATTCTGACTGTTGGAGTCGCAAGGAGATAGGTAATCAGAAAATTTCAATCAGTTACTTTGTGAGGCAATAATATTCCTAATCTCAACTCTAAATTTTATTCTCCATTTTTATCGTAACTTCTACTTCATAAACCTCTGATTTAAAAACCAAGCCTTATCACCCATTTCGTCATTTACATTTATACAGTTGTCATAAGCAAGTACAGTTGTGCCTATAAATAATGAATAGTGGGAGACATTTTTATCAATTGTAAAGTAAATTTAATGAAAAGACGCCTTCTAAAATTTTTAAAAAGTGAAAAATTATTTTCATTTTGGTCAAAATGTCTTCTCCTCTTTCATCATCATTCAATATCATCATCATCATTTCAAGAAAAACTCAACGAGCTTTCAAACCATTCGATTTTCCTTTCCCTTTGTGATCGATTAATCATTTCTCGGTATTTCACGCACATTTCTGTGATAGTTCAACGCAATTTTTAAATTTATCACCTTCGAGTCAATTTTTTTCGACCTTGTCATTTTTACAAGCATTACACATAATTTATTGCCATACGCATATGAGAACTAGGTGACTTTGTGTAGGATATTAACGTCCTTACATTTTTAATTTCAAATATTCTTTCTGAATTTTATCTTTCGTCTAAATTTCTAGGTCAGTGATAAGTTCGACGATTTTATGCATGATACAACGAGTTTTATTCGAGTTTCATTATTGTCTTTGCGAAATCTGGTGCTACAAAATTGCAAAATAAAGAATGTTCCTTTTTGTCATCATTCTCCTAATTCTCGCAATCAATGAAGTCTTAGCGTCATTCGACTGTCGACATCTCGAACATTGTAGAGCTTTCTGGGCGCTTCGATTATTGGGTTGGGGACATTTCATAATCCTCTAGGCCCCGCCTCTCTTCATTGTATAAAGAGACAAAAAAAGGGGATTGCAATTGACGGCAGGCTCATTTCGAATGATGACAATTCAAATTTTCGCAAATTTCCTTCAATTTTTGTAAATTTAATAGAATTTTTGTTTATCTAAATAATTTTACGAAACTTTCGCTGCTTACAATTAGATGTGGAAAAGCTTACAGAAATATGGTTATTCGAAACAATTCAAATATCGTATTCTTTCTTCAACACTTTGGAAGAATTATCCGTTTGTTAAAATTTTTCGATAATTTTTATCATGCTGACTTTATTTGAATTTTTCTACTTTTATTTTCATATCTCTCGATTTGCGATTTTTTGGGATCACAACAAAAAATCTTTCAATATTTTTGGTCTCAAACCACTGTTTCCAAGTCTTGAATGAGGGTTATCAATGCATCGATATCGATGAGATCTGTTGCTGTACACACAAAGCACACAGGAGGCGAGATCGTTGAGCAGACAGAGAAGGAGAGAAACTCTCGATCTGGTTATTCATATTTTTTCCACTTTCTCTCAGAAAGATTCCAATTTTCATTTTCTCAAAAAGAATTCCATTTTCGAAAATATTCATAAGTTCAGTGTTTTCCAACAAGTGCTGAACACTTCTTACCCTTAAAATTCTCATTATCGATGCCATTTCTTCAGCCTACAATTCATTGCCCAGTCAGCTGATACGTGTCTTTCTTCCCTCCTGCATCCTTTGCACCCTCTCCACCTTTTTGCAGCAGCCCACTCTCTTTCCCCTTCACTCTGTCCTTTCCTCTCTCCTTTATTGACCACAAGAATCAATAGATTTCAACCACTTGCATTTGCAAATTCAAATTTTTCAATTATTTGTTTTGAAATTTGACGATTTCTGCCATTTCTCACTTCTTCGATGTTCAATAAGTTTTTTTTCGGGATTATTCTGTCATTGACCCAGTTTTCTCCTTTCCCCTTCCCTCTGCCTCTCTGCATATAGTTTGCCGTCACATTCCCTTTGCTTGATTTCGAAATTCTCGAATTGATTTTCTCAGCTTTTCTTGTGAAATGCATTTTATCATCATTTTCGTATTTCAGTGTTTAATTCAACAAGCAGCAACCCAGTCAATTCAAGCAAAATGTGGAGCGAGGAGAACGGACAGAAGAAGTGGGTCTGTCATGTAAAGGCCGCATTCGAGGACGGCACCAGCAGGAGGTACAAAATCGAGGCTCCCGAACAAGGCAGATTCTTCGCTCTCCACAGCAGGACTGCAGAAGTCGTCGGTAACAATCACATCCATCTCGAGTACAGAGGTAAGCAAAGTGATACTAGGAGAGAAAAATCAAGAAACATTGTTACATCATCTATAAAACATGACGATAAAAGCGCTTCTTGATAATGAATTTAAAAAAAAAAAAAAAAACATTCGAAGAGATTTTTAAAGTTTCAATTTGTTTCAGACAATTTGAAAATTAAATGTTCCATTTCGAAAATCAGCGAAAATTCATTTCGCAACTATCCGACAAGCAATAGCTATCTTCAAATTTCAGACGAGGAAGGCGACATGATACTCATCACGACTGATCACGAACTGGATGAGGCCTTGGAAGTGCTCACTCCGGTCAACTGCAGGGATGTTCCTCTCCTCAAGTAGGGCATTTGATTGATTCCGGATTGAAAGACTGAATGATTGCAGGCTGAACGTGACTTTGGACAAGAGCTCGAACGAGGCGGCAATCGAAATGGAGAGAATGACTGAGGACAGGGCTTCCATCGGCACGAACACTGCAGAGGAGGCTGAGGAAGTGAATGCGAGAAGAGCTGAGGAGAGATTGACTGTGGATGGGTTTAAGAATATGCTCGAGGCACTCAAACTCGACTGCGGACAGTTCCTCGAGCAGTACAAGGTTGAGGGGGAGGCGGCTCTGCTCAGGTACGCAAAAATTACTGAAAATATTATATTGGTCTAACTGGATGAAAGCTCGCTTGTTAAAGCTACCTTACGAGCGATACCCGTCTGAACTATCCTCAAAGAGGAAGCTAGAGCTCAAAAAAAGGTTTTCTGAGAGCAGTGCAAGGTTTTCTTTGCGTCCCAAGCCTATATAATAATGAAAGCTGGCAATAAACTTCCTGTTCATATCGTAGAAAAATAAAAGTAAACTAAAAACTAGATGCAGAAATGTAATGTTGCAGAGCCGCGACTCCAGCGCAAACGAACAACGCTGTACATCTGAACATCGTGTGCGACGGCTGCGAGATGGTCAACATCAGGGGCAGCAGATTCAAATGCCTTGTCTGCGACGACTACGACCTCTGCGAAAAGTGCTGCTTCAAAGGTTCGTTGAGGGAATTCTTTGGCAATCTTATAATGATGCGATATCGTGAGTTATAGTCAGAGATAAGGAGGTTGAACGTAGGGAATAATACTATAGGGGATAGATCGCAATAGCTTTCTGACGATCGTCCTCCCTAGGTCTGCCCTCGTTCAGTTCGGTTAACCATGTATTCAAAAGTTGAAAGTATGCATTACACTGAAAAGAAGCGAAACTTGTAGGAATGCACGATGAGCACGCGATGATGCGCATTCCGAACCCAAAAGAGACGGAGATTCCTTGGGGAATGTCTGTTGGAGGACAGGCTGGACTCGTGAGGAAGGCCATGAGGGACTCTGGACTGGGTAGGCTGAACACTCCCAAGGAGAACGGTCAGGCAAAGGAGAACGAGCAGCAGCAACAGCAGCAGCAGCCTCGGCTGGTCAACCTCAACTACATGGGAGAGGATATCGCCAAAATCGAGTTGCCCAATCGTGAGTTTAAAAGATTTTATACGGCTACTTGGGGTGACTGAACATAAAGATGTGGATATGAATTAGAATTTACACATTTTTATTGGAAAGTTCATTCACAGTGCATTTGGTGATAAATAGGTGTTGGTTATGAAGACATTAGCTTCTCATGAAACTGACAGAACATGGATGAGCAAAGACTGAAATTTGATAATTCCAAGGAAAAAGACGACGATTCCCAAAATTTCCAAAGACCGAAGAAAACAGACAAGGCTTTGCTTACCCATTTTGCAGAAGAAGATTTCTAGGAAAATAGAAAATATTGCTTAATTTCCTACTTTCTGATATTTGCAGTACCGCTCAATTCGAAAGAGATGCAGCAAACGATCCAGAACGGCTTCGCGATGCTGTCCGGAATCGGGGAGAAAGTGCAGCAGGCCCTGCAGAATCTCGGTAGAATTGATAGCTCAGGCAATGAACACGATGTTGATAAATTGAATTGCAGGACTGGATGTGAGCTATGACATTGAATTGGAGGAGAGCGAGAAGAAGACTGAGGACAAGAAGGAGAAGGAGAGTGACTATGCTGAGGACGACATGGAGGCAGCTACTGGGGATGACGAAGAAGTGACCGAGGAGACTGACAAGAAGAGACGGGAGGAGAACAGACAGAATGTGGCTGATGACAAGAAGGAGAAGGAGACTGACAAGGATAAGGATGAGACGCAGGTAAATGAGCATAAAATTTATGAAATGTTCATTATCGTGAATGCCTCTAAAGCGTGCAGTAAATCAAAGTGCGCACCAATTCCAACCCAATTCGTCCCTGCCTAATCTGGCAAAATAAAAGTAGGAAAAATAGTGCAAGTTTTAGAACATTCACGATACACCAAAGTTAGCTTTCATCTGGTATATCGAACAACAAAAAACTGCATAGCGTCTTCTACAAATCTAGGAAGATCCCTTTTCATTTTTATTTACTCATTATGAAATATACAGATTCGCATCGCACATGATGAGGAAGGGCTAAATATAAAAAAAAAAATATATATATATATTTCAAAATGAACAGGGTTATGATGAACATTTATTTCAGCCTCTAAACCAGCCGAACAATAAGTTCGACTACTCTCAGACTGCGTTCGGCTGGATGCCGACTCCCAAGAAGAAGGAACAGACCCTGCCCACTCAGAAAGAGAGCAGCTCTGCGCGCACTCGCCCCAGGACCACTGCTGAGAAGAGGGACAGATATGCTGACTGGCCTGAGGCGGTAAGGCATACAACCGCATGCAATCAGATCATGAAGAGCCTGCGAATTAAACTTTTTCTATTATCTTTTCTGGTTTGTCTAGTTTTCTCGAGGCAGTAGAAATCCGAAATATCCGAATTAACATATCTTCCACATTGAACGCGAATTTTGCAGCCCGACTTCGGTTTCGAGCCTCCTCACAGACGCCGTTTCTTCGGCAATGAGAAGTTCGGCAGCGACCGCAACGAGCACGGTGCCTCCCCCGACAGATACGACTACGAGGAGAGACACACGAATCGCTACTCGGCCCCGGCCTGGGGAACTCGTTTCGGATCCGCCCGATTCCCCGACCCCATCAACAGAGCTGCCGCCCCACCTCCCAGGTATGCCCCAAATCATGTAGACTTTCGACTAGAGTAACAACACCAGAAAATATGCGCATACGAAGCGCAGGGTCCCTACGTTGATATGCCGAATTGCATTTGGGTACAAGTTCTCTATATAAATAGGTCATGAAGGGTGTCAATAGAACTTTTGTGAAGGGAAAAATAGGCAGGAATATTCGAACTAAAAGAAACGACAAATCTATGGCTCAAAATATGAATAGCTTTGCGAAAACAAGATGTCGCGCTTGTGCTTTCTCCCGAGTTTAGATATTTTGGGATGAGTTTTGGCATAGAACGATTTTATGAGATTTTTCGCCTGATTTTTAGGGGTGGACTTTGATAGAATTTTGATTTTGAAAGATATTTCCTACTTTAATTTTTGGTTTCAAACTACCAAGTTTCAATCAAAAACGCCTTTTTGCTAGGGATCGAGTTTTGAGGGTTCTATTTCCGAAATAACGAAGCTTTTTCTCCAAATTCATGCTCATATTTGCTTCTTACCTATCTTCACACCCCTTCATTCAGATGCAACGCTACCTGGAATGGCAACGGCTTCCCCCGCCCCGTGCTTCAAGGCGCATTCGGCCGCGACTTCGGCTTCTCTCCGATGGGCCGTCGCGACCCCTACGAATTCCTCTCCAACGCATTCGAGACTGCAAAGGCTAAGGCTGAGGAGAAGCAGAAGAAAATGGCGGAGAAGGTGAGGATTTTGAAAACTATTGAAACATCCACGAATCTTGATTTTTAACACATGAGTTATTCGTTTATTTGACCAAGACAATAAAATTGGTCAAGTAAAGAATTTTCGTACCGAAAAGCTGGCTTTCTTCTAGAATTCCAAGAAAGTTATTTAGATGAAGCAGTCGAAGTCGAAGGCGGAGGAGAAGAGCTCGGAGAGGGTGAACGATATCAGGAAGTACATGGAGGGACTCAAGAAGGCTCACAAGATTGCGGTAGGAGATTTGATTTGAGGACTAAGACGAAACATTCCTTTCAGAAGACGAACTCCAGGAAGATGTCGGCGGAGACGGCAGCGGAGAGCAGACCGCCCCCTCCTCCCTATGGATTCTTCCTGCCCCAGGACTTCAACGCTCCCACTCCCAATGTCGTCGCTCCCAGCACCCCCGATCAGGATATGTAAGCAGTTTTGAAGAATGAAATTGAAAATTTACTATTTGAATTACACTAACAAATTGACGTTGTTTTTTCTTGGAATAAATGAGGGGAAATGAAGATAATCTGATGAATTGATTTAGATTGAGCATTATCTCTGCCCATAATAGAGCATAGACACATGGGCCTCAAAACATGTGGCTTGTTTGGCTAGCCACTATTCTTTATTTGATAGTCAATGAAAAAGATCATGTTAATTGCAGGAGAAAAAACAATGAATTTTAGGAGCATGGACGACGAGTTCTCAACCCAGATGGAGTCGATCCGCAAGAGAATGGAGGAACTGGAGGAGCAGAGAAAGCAGCTCCATGAGAAGAAGAAGGAGATGGTTCAGGCTGCCAAGGTAAACAATAAGTTCACTTTTCATTTTGAGTTTTGAGAGTAAGCGCAATTCTAGGGCTACGCATGAGAAATAATAAATTTCCTAGCCTTATTATTCCCCACTAGGTGGGGGTCGGCTACCCTCCGCCCGTAATGGGTACAGTCGGCCTATCCTAGCCACACAGGACTAGTGGCCCGTCCCGAGGACAGACTGTTGTTGTGTGCAACAGCCGAGGGATTTTAGGCAATTTTCTCGTGGTTTTTATCCACTACCAACATTTCTTAACCCCCTTGGTTTGGGTAGGAGCGGGGGGCGAACTTGAGCCCTAGCTGTAGGCAGTAACACACAACCACTGCGCTACGCCGCTCTTTGGACTACGCATGAGAAATGATTTATGATAATTCGAAAACCTATTTCAGCAGGCCAAGTCCCCTTCCAGCTCGCTCTCTCAGATGCACGCAATGGACAAGACTGCTGAACTGATGGCTCTGTCCACCAACACTGCAATTGAGCCTGAGGCAGAGGCCAAAACTGAGCTGAAGGAGATCAAGAAGGAAGGTAGGCAATTTGCAAAATAGGCGTTTTGTATTTCACATCCATTTTTGCACAAAATACTCTATGATTATGCAGAAGTGAGCGTGAGATACAAATGTGCCTGGATTGCTTCTTGTAGGCTTCACCCATTTCATTCTTCATCTATTTGTGAAATCACCAACCATGGAACTAGGCTAGGGTCGGATAGGTTGAACTGTCCAAAAACGCTATTCGATGAGCTGATGGCGTGTAAATAACACATGACCTACCTACCTAACTTTACCCCTACTAGTTACACAATAATGTATGAAGAATAAAGTGGATGAATTTTACAAAAAGCCGTCTGGACTACAAAAGGCTACAGAAAGACCAAGTAATGAGAGTTATTGTAGAAGTGGAGCAGAACTCGATGAGCTCGTCTCACAGCAGCGGCCACGGAGACTTCCAGCTGTACGATGAGGCTGCCGACTACGTGAGCGACTCTTCCGCCGATGACGGACTCGAAATCATCAATCAGACCGAGACGCCCGGACTCTCTTCTGACCCATTCACGGTAGACAATTTGATCAATTGAATTTTTATTTATTCTTTCTAAATAATTTCAAAGATAATCGAAAAAACTATGATTTTGGAATACGAGATTTCTTTGTCAAAACCACGATCATGATTGATGATTTTTATGATTCGATAAAAAACTAATTCTTCATCTGATTTAAGATTTTATCTTTCTAACTATTAGATTTTCAGGTGATTCAATTGGTGGCAATGGGCTTCCCTCGCCAGGCAGTCCTGGACGTGTACGAGCTGTACGAAGACAACATCGAGAAGTGCCTCGATGCACTCACCAACTCGCCCCTCCACGAGGGAATCGTCTATCCCTCTCTCGACTGAATTTATCCACTCTCCTCAAATGGGCAGCTGGATTTGACGGAATGACGAAATGAAGAAATACATCTTTTTTATATCCTTTCTCTTTATTATGTGTTTCGTCATTTCCTCATTCAATCATTTCAAATCTACCCTTCTTCCACGTTCTAGTTAATGGGAATCCGTTGAAATAGGTAAACTATAAATTGCGAAACCATCACGAGTTAAAAAATAATTTATAGTTGACTTATTCTGTCGAAAATTCTATCAATATTATTGATAAGGAAAACATTTTAAAATCCAAAAAAATCTATTTATCTTGTTCTTATTCATTCTCTTGTGTTGTACCATATTTTTATTCTTTTCTTGAATAGTCATGATTTAGAACTTTGAAGGTTCTTGTAAATATGCTCTATTTATCTCGTTACCATTCCTATTTTGTTCGTCGTTAGATTCGACTGTCTTTTCGCGAATTTATAAACGGGAAAATGAAAGGTAGTGCATTTTGAGGAAACGAAAACATTTTCTCATTTCGCACCAATTTTCGTTCTTATCTCGTTTATTATTCGTGAAACGAAACTATTGTGTTGTATTGACTATCGAAGACCTTTCTCAATAAACTCATATTGCAAAACAAGTTGTTGATTGAATTAAATGCAACAAGTTATCAAACTCAGTGGGATACTTTATTCATTTATTTTTTTCAGAAAAAAATTAAAAATGAATTTTCAGAATCAGAATGTCTGGAGTGACAGTCATTCTGCCAAATGCACGACGAGTTCAAGTAAGCCGCTTTCTATATTTAATTAGAAGAGCAATAAAAATTTTGTATGATAAGTTAGAGGAAACTGAAAAATATGGAAAGTGAAATTTGAATCTGAATGACTATTAAAAGTTTGGACACCAATGATTATGAGAAATGATCATTGCTCGATTTATTTTGAAAAAACGTGTTTTCAGGTGAAAACGACTCCGTCTACCCTGCTGAGCCACATTCTGTCAGAGGCGTGTCTGCTGGGAGGCTTCGAAGTGTCCGCCTTCGACCTACAAACCCAGTCGAGGAAGAAAATCGACCTCTCCCTGTCCTTTCGCTTGTCAGGGCTGCCAAACAATGCAACTCTCGAGATGATTCCTAAATTGACTGCAAACAATGCTCAGGTCGAAATCGCTCTACAGGTATCTTTCATTCGAATTTACAGATCTGAAAAATAGTTTAAGAGTTCTCTCGGATTTATGATGAGCGATATGCTTTATGAGAATTGAAAAAAAAATTTTGGATTGATATCATTTTTTCGTTTTTAGTTTCCAAGCGGAACTCGTCAAATTCAACAAATCGCTGCCTCGTCGAGCCTGTTCGAAATGTTGACTTTGTTCGAGAAAGAATTCGGTGAAAATCTGACGGGGGAAGTGGAAGGACAATCTCCTTGTGTCGTCTATATGAACAGACAGGTAGAATGGTCATTTTTTATTCCTGAATGAACTCTTTCATAATAAAATCGTCAAATACTCTGAATCTTGAACATTTCACTCGTATTTTTATTCTCATTTTAGTAGGAACCGTCAAACCACGTCCCTTATTTAGTGTTCATCCAGCTATGGTGAAAAATTAGAAAATTTCTGCAACTCTGAAAGTAGATTCAACATGAAAAGAAACCCAAAGGAATTCCAAGTGGAGGTGAAAAAGAAAACAGATTGCGCTATTTTCTCTACTCTCGCCTTATACTACACATCCTCTGCGTGTTTAGCACATTCCGTAAATACTCGCGATTATCTATGAGATGAACGTTGTCTAGTGGAAAGGGTAGAGACGCTGGTGCGAACCGCGGAGTGAACATAGTGTGAGAAAAGGAAAGAACGCAAACGGACAAGAAGGAAAGGCTTCGCACCGACGTTAGAGTCCAGAGGAAGAGGCAGCGTTCATCTCAAAAATAATGGAGAGTACGAAGCGCAAAAGCGATTTTCGCAAATTTATTTATATTTTTTATCAACTGTATGCTAATTTCTTCGGTTTTTTCCTATCGAAAATGTATACAGGACTCAACTTGGTACTCAAAAATGGGTAATCCACCCCTTTTCGGCGAATATAAAAATATGGCTGGCGGTCCCTACATTTTAGTTATGTTTATGTTTCGTTTTATTTCAGTATTCGGGTGAATTGGAGCTGCAAAGCAATACTCTTTCTTCTCTGGGAATTTCTGGCAAAGTCCTGATTCGGTGAGAAACATGAGAGATGAAAATGTAACGGTACACACCTTTCAGATTCATCCGAACGACTTTGACAGAGGAGCAGAAAGAGAGGATTCGAGGGAAGATTGAAGAAGAACAGAAGAAGAAACAGGCACTGGCTGTACAGTTCGAAAAGGCGAAGCTAGAGAACGAGGAGAGGGAGAGGATCCAAAGAGAAATGGAAGAGGTTTGACTATATTTCTTTCTAGTTAGTTCTTTCTCATATCTCTTCTAATATAGAATTTTATCCTAAAATCTCAAACTTGACGGCTAACAATCCGATTTTTTCCTGACTATACATGAAAATTTTTAGGATCGGTCTTGATTTTTACTATACACGAATTTGGTTTATTTTGTTAGCTTTGAACATAACTTTGTATTCCAAAGACAAAAAAAATCATTTAGATTTTATCTGAAAACATTCAGCATTCAATTTGTTTCAGAGATTCGCTCGAGAGTTGGCTGAAAAGGAAGCTGTCGAAGAAGCGAAAAGGAAGGAGGAAGAAGAGAAGTGGAGAAGGGAAAGGGAGGCACAGATCGCAAATGGACAAGGTAGGACAAAACGACACAAGGGTTTATGAATCGATTCCAGAACCGATGGAGGTTGATGGGGCGAATCATTCGAATTTACAGCAGAGCATGCCTATGCACGGTAGAAGAGACATGCTCAGCGATATGCCCATGTCTGATCCCAATGCATGGTATGTTTGCAAGGCTATGATTAGGAAAAAAATTCTAAGATAGTGTTATATCTTCATTCATGAATGGAAAAGTCGAAGAAAGCGTATTATTTTAGGTCTTTTGATGCTCCCGTGTTCTCATTCAATCCAAATCAGTCTCGCCCAATTGCACCTGATCCGAATGCTTTCAATTCTGCTTCGGACGAGCACATTTCTCAACTGAACAGACTTCTCGAACAGGTATTTGCTAATTTCAAAATTGCAATCATAAGACAATGAAGTTGAAATATTCCTTTTCTGAATCGTTCCGATTATCCTTTCACACATATCATGATGTATTATCTTGCGGTTTCTAGATAGTCTATTCAAGCTTTTTTTTCCTTTTCTAAATAATACTTTCAGGTAGACAACTCCCTGCAGAATCCAAACTCCCTGGACAATTTGGTGGACATCGTGGCGAATCAGGGCAGAATTCCCCTATCACAGCTCGCGCAGATTGCAGAGGCACTGCCTGCAGAGCCCGAATCATCTCATCCGGTTGTCATCGAGCCCTGCGATCGAAAGGCTATCATTTTCGCTAAAGAGTAAGTTACTTCGTCATTGTTATGAGCAGTCATAAACGTATTTTTAGTAGATTTAAAAAAAATTCTCATGAATATGTTTCGGAGAAATTTTAGTAGAATTTTCACGTTTTTCCGATTTTGCTTCAAAACAATCATTTCACAGCTTTAAATTTGCATATTGCAGAAAAGATGGAGCATTCGAATCAGCTGAACCTGTTCCGGATGAGTTCTTCGAGGTGAAAATGGAGGATCTGAAGTCGATTCAGAAGGATTTGCGGGAAGACGTGAGGCAGCAGACGCAGAGAGCACTGCTGCCGAAGGCCTTCGTTCAGAACAAAAACAGACAACTCAAAATGGCTGCTTACAAGAACACCGTCATTCGACTGGCTGTGGGGGAACACGTTCTGCAATTGCTATTCGATTCTGCTGAACCAAGTAAGAGAATTTTTAAAGGGATTATTCGAAGAAAAGAAGGCAGATAAGAGGAAAGTTGGTAACGCATTTACATGATTGTTATTCGAATATTGCTTTCGATAAAATATGCATTTTATGGGGATTTATATTCTTTTTCAATTCCATAATTTGCATTTGAGCTTCCCGTCTGCTGGATTTTGTCAAATCTCACGTCTCCAATCGACAGGCCAAGTTCAGCTTCAAACTCGCTCATATCAAAGTAAGAATTCTTTGAAAAATTATCAAAAATTGAATATTTCAGATCGAAACTAGCGAGAAGAATTTCATCGAATTGGATTTGGCTCCGAAAGCGACGCTCGTTTTGAAATCAATTGACATTGGTTCGGGTAAGGGAAGAAATTTTATATGAAATTCATACGTTTTCTTCTCTACACATTTGAAAACTAGTTTTTATCAGCACTTTCACTGCCAAACCTTATGCATTTCCGAAAAAGTAGGAAAGAAAAAACTTGAAGAAGTTTGTATCGCAATTTTTGCAGAAATTGTGTTGAACGAGTTGCGTGAACGTATCAATTCGTCCACTCAGACAGAGGCAGACCAGCTGAGCACTGAATGGCTTGCTGTCAACACTCCATTCCGTCCCTTTACAGGATTAGTTTTGCCAGGTATCAGATTCACGAAATATGTTACCCTGTGGTGCGATATTTCTCTACTACAAAGCCAGAAACCATAGGCATTTTTGGAGATTTGGATTGTTACGACGTCGTGAACAGGCGAAATAGTGTCGGAATAGGAATTGGCTCTCACTTTGCACACGATCCACTATAACAAGCTTTCGCGACTCCAGTGAGAGCGCGGATTGTAGAAAAATTTAAATAAACAAAGATAAGCGAGAAAGGTAGAGAAAAAGAATTATTGATGACCTCCCGATCCTTATCCTACACTTTCCTTTCGAAACCGACACCGATCGACCCGCCAATATTCGTGGTCATGGCTAAATTTAAGTTCCAGCTTGAACAGTAATGAATATGCGCTTGCAGAAGAATCGAGACAAATCAAGAGGCCTTCGACGACAGACGATGGAAATGACGACAAGAGACATAGATCGGCGCACGAGACGCAGAACACGAACTTGCCTAAATGGTTTAAGAGACAGTGATTGGCTTGGGCCTTGAATCACTGAACGACTGAATAAATGTGCACTTAAAATACGGGGATAATTATGGAAGTTTTTTTATCTCTTATCATTGCCTTTGTTGAAACATAAAATCCTTTCAAACAATAAAAGTTTTATCCTATTTTCTTCTTGGAAATATACACGCACGAAACTTTGTCGTGGAATCTGATAAAAGACGGCAACAAGTTTGAATGTAACGAGACCAGATTTAAGAAAATTAAGGCACGAGAAAAGAAAATATTGTTGATTGGAGAGAACGTCGATATTCGAAGATTACGCTATGTCTCGTTTCTCTTCCATGCGACTCACTATTTCGCTGCTCCAAATTCGATTTCTAATTGCTGCATGAATATCGACTCTTTCTCTCCAATCAACGGTACACTGAAGTATTTTTGTTCGAGCATCAAAAGTTAACTACTTCAGTGTAGTTCATGTGAATTAGTGACGAGATGAAATTAGTTATGTTTTCAATTCTAAATTTTATCTCGTCACTTCCGTGAATAAATACTGATTTCTAAATTCTAACAGGAACGATCTCTAGCCACCCACAACAGTTGTTCACTCCTCACCAAGGATGTTCTCGATGAATTCATCCAGCTCTTCATCGGGAACGGCTCCTTGGAATCGCTCACAGGGCTCCCCGTTCTTGAACGCGATCACTGTCGGCACAGCTGTCACCTGCAAATTAGAAGAGCGTTAGGAATTTCAAAAATACTGAAAATGTTTGCTTTGCTAAATATTTTTCACGAAAAGAAACAATTTTGAAAAATATATAATCCTGAATCTAATTAGATGCCATCTTTATTTATGAAAGATACCTGATAATCCATAGCTATATCAGCGGCAGCATCCACGTTGATCTTTGCCAATTTCACTTCGCCACCGCGACCCAGCACTTTTTCTTCCAGTCGAGGTCCCAATGATTTACAAGGGCCTACAGAAAGAATTAAGTGGGTTCAGCATCACAATTCCTGATCATTACCACACCAGTCTGCATGAAAGTCGACAATGACGGGAGAGGGGGAGTTGATGACTTTATCCTCGAAATCCTCCTGAGTTTCCACGTCGAAAATCGGCGAGCAGTACGAGCGATACTGAACGAGAACGTTTTAAAAGTGGCTCTGAATAATCTGTCCTCATTTTTGCAGTTTTCACACCGTGCTTTATCATAGTAGGAAAAATCCATAGTATTTTCTTCAAGTTGAAAAATTGAAATAAATAGAGATAACTGTTCTACCTGCATTTTTGCCAGATTCCGTGCTGCAGAAGGGGTCGTTCTGTAGTTGCTGAGGGTGGATTTGAGTGCGGTCGAGCGAACCATCGTCCAGCCGACTCGACTCATCACAGAAAGCATTTCGGGCTGAAATAATCACCATTTTCAGCAAAAATTTGAAAAAAATGACGAAATTTAAAAAACGAATGTATTGTTTGTTCACGCCGATTACGCGTATTTCATGGCGATGTGTCGTTGTCGCTATTTCCCACTTCCAGGTGTCAGTGCTCTCGATTTTCCGTGATTTTTCAACTTTTCTCGATTTCCGCCGATTTCAGACGATGTCAAACGAGTGGGGCAGCAGCTGGGACTCGGGCAGCGAGTGGGGCGCTCCTGCAAGCGGATATGCCAGTCACAATCAGCAGCAGCAGCAGCAGCAGAATTACGGGTGAATTTTTTGGACTATCTAACATTTTTCCCGATTATATCGAATCGAATTTTAAAAATTATAATCACGAGCAGACATTAAAGATGATTCCATTTTTGCGACGCCGACATTGACACAAACTCTTTAATGTCTGATCATGAGCAAAGTTCGAATAGTACAGTTTCCTGTCAATTCACGATTTCATTTCCAGCGACTACTCTCAATCAGGCGGTGGGTCGAGTGGTTTTTACACGAGTCAGCAGCAGTCGAATGGCTATGCCGGACAGCCCTCTGCCGGATTCGACTATTACTCGCAACAGGCCCAGCAGCATCACGCCGGACAGCAGCAGCAGCAGCAGCAGGCGCAGAATGGTACGGATATTTACCTTTTGTGAAATATCATCAAACTCGTTATTAGTGAATCAGAGTTGACAGTAATTGGAAGTTTTATTGCTAATCAGTTTCGATTCTTGAGTTTTCAAATTGGCATTTTCGTAAATTGTTCAACAGGTAATACTCGAATTTCATTGACAATGATTCTTGAAAATCCCCGTTTTTCGGGGTAAATCCCAATCATTCTATCAAGTTCCGAAACGAACTGAGCCACTCTCAAGCATTTCTAAGTCGAATCCAGGTTCGCTTTCTCTTCTCCGAACTTCCGAAATTGCTTACTGTTCCTGATATATTTCAACAATCCAACACTTCCTTTCAGCATTCAGCGGTTTCATGCCGCAGAACCTCATGTCAGACCCGCTGATGGCTGCTGCGCAGCAGTTTGGAGGCCAATTCGCTGAACAACACAAGGAGAAGGTCTGTCCATGTTGTGAATTTCTTCAACTTCAAAGCTACTTTTCAGCTGTCGAAATACATCAGTGGTTTCAACCTGAAGTACTACTTTGCAGTCGACAATTCCTACGTAGGCAAGAAGCTCTTCATTCTCCTCTTCCCCTTCTTCCATCGGGTATGTTTGTAAAGATATTACAGCAACAATTTTTGCTGGTAATTCTAAGCTTGCATTTGTTGAAAATTTTGGATAGGATGGTGTGCCCCTGGACAAATGATCAATTCAAAAATCTCACATTCGAAACAAGATTATATTTGCTAAATTGTCGTTGCTAAACTTTGCCGCAGATTGGTCGATGTAGTGATTATGTTTCAGGACTGGAGTCTGAAGTTCAGTGGCGGCTCCGACCCCGTTCCTGCTCGAGAGGACGTGAACGCTCCCGATCTGTACATTCCTCTGCAGGCCTTCATCACGTATATCATCGTGTCTGGGTTCGTTCTGGGCACTCAGGGAAGGTATCGTTTTTTTTTTTTTTTTTAAATTTCAGCAAATTAATTTCTGTAAAATCGCAGATTCTCCCCCGAGATACTGGGAATGTTGACGAGCAATGCCCTGATCTGGGTGATCATCGAGAACTTCATCATCTTCGTGTCCAAGTACCTCATGAACATCTCGCAGGCCATGTCTGTCTGGCACGCTCTCGCATACAGCACCTACAAGTTCGTCGGGTGAGTTGCTTTTTTAAGTTTTATATTTGAAAAGCTCATTAGCCTGTGCTTTTGTCATTTTTTATGACTTTAGTTTTCTCATGAAACGTCTCATTATTTATTGGGGTAAATTTTTGTTCGATTCTAAACGAATTATTTTTTTTAATGAAACTGTCTAAAGAATTTACTAGCACATAATGGGAAATATCATTTCCCTCTTTTTCCTCCGAAATCATGCCGATTTTTGGCGATTCACGAAATATAGAAAGTAGGGAAATATTCAAATAGGATGAGTTTCAGGATGATTGTATGTCTATTGATGTTCATAGCGGGCGGCAAGTCGTTCTACTATGCAGGGCTGCTTTACGTCTCTGTGGCACTCGTCTATTTCTTGGTAAGTTTAAATTTTCATTGGCAATTGACAAATTTATAAATATATGGAGAGTTCATTTTTGATCAAAAGTAGTCATCTTCTTTTACAGTGACCTTCAAAAGCCTGAAACCAAGCACGAATACTGTTCACTCGTCTACACTTCTGATTTAGAATCGAAACATTCTTGAACTTTGAAAATTTTCATGTCTCACTTGTGTCCGTATTTGTGCAAAGTTTCAGTTAAGTCGACTTACTACAAATGAGTAATTTTGTCGCGAAAAATATTATGACATGAAATGACTGGCTCTATGCTTTTGACCGTCACTGTAAATTTCTTACTGTCTTTCTTTTTGATGCTATAGTATATTTTATCATTAGTTTATTTACAGATCCGCACAGTGCGCAATTTCGTGTTTGACTCGAATCACTATTCTGATGACGACGGCCGCAAGCGCAAGCTCATGCTCATTCTGTTCATCGTGGTCACGCAGCCCCTCATTCTCTGGTGGCTCACCAGGTGGGTTCACATTTTCGCTTTCACTCAGTGAGCTAATCACAACATCTTTTTGAACAATTATGATTACAGTATTTTTCACAAGTTTTATCTTTTTCCTATAAAAATCATAAGATACAAAATTCGTAAAGAACGCACGATGAATTCAGTACTCAAATATCACCCGATAGAATTCAGCCCGTGGTGAGTAGAAGATCTGTGATGTGATTGATAGTGCAGATTGCAAGAATGCAGTGTAGCATTTCCTTTGTTATGCAAGGGACTTTTCTTTACATTTTCTCCACATTGGTCAAGGCATGCATTGAATAGAATGGGAAGCCTCAACTGATTGACGGTTTTCTCCATTTATATGATTCTCCGGAATTCAGCTTTGAATTCAATACCTTCTGCACTTTAACTTCAATTGTAGTTAAAGCGGCATGTTGAAATTGAAAATGTGTCAAGTTTCAACTTTCTATGATCGCTTATTTTTCCCCCCGGCCGAGCTGATTTTCCCTGTTTATGCAATCTGCGTGAATTTTATGCCATGAAACTTTATTCTTATTTTATTTTCCCTTTGTACGCTTACGTATTTTCCCCGTGTGAAGTGAAACGATATTTATTATTTCAAGAGATTTCCTATAGTCGCGTGCAGCAGTATGGTGAATCGTTAACGTACCCCTTTATTAGATATTGTTTTGCGGTGTATTCAGATTTCAAACGCATGAAGTGGTGTTGTGAATCAGAAGTGTTCTCGTCAAGCATTCGCCTCGGATAAGTAATTGAAGAATTTCAGTGGCGCGACAAGTTTTGATGCTCAAAAGTTCGATTTCGCCCAATTGGCAATGTCAAAAATGGGAATGAGCGGGAAGAAGCACGACGTCCCTATGACCGAGGACGGGGAGGTCGACTACGAGGCTCTCCTCAAAATTCCTCATCCCGACGAGTAATTTCATTCACTGTAAGCATTTTACAAACTGTGTCCTTGGCCAGATGAATCTCCATTACTTTCGTTAAAGCGCGTACTAAAATCACATGAGCGCCTATGAACTAAAATTCACAGAGATGATAGAGGTAGCAGGATAATATCTCTCGGGAAATTCGAAATTGTGTTCTCTCCTCTAACGCCTCTGCATTTCTGTGTGGTAGATCAGAAGTAGTCTGACCGAAATGAAAGTATAGGAATTCAAATATGGCCATTTTTAAAGAGTTAGTTGAAAAGTTCACTAATTTATCATTTAAATCTCCAACAAACGATAAGCTTCTATAAAAAAAAAGTCTAGTTTATTTAAAATATTTATCTAATTTATGTCACTAAATTATTCAAAACTCATGCATCGTATACTCGTTGATGATGATAATTATGAGCGAGATTCTTTTCTTCTTGTGATAGTATGTGTTCTCTTCCAAAATCTCCTAAAATAACGATGCTAATTTTTAGTCAATTTTCGTACTGAAAGATAAGATTTGTATCCTTAGTCGAAGAGTAATTTATTCAAAGTGCCTTTCATTGCCTCCAAAATATCAGTTGTTGTTCAAAATTGCAAAGTTCTGGATAACTTTGATATCAATTTCGTCTGTCCCTATTCGATATTTTAGTCATCAATTGTGTGGGTTCAATTCAATTTCTTTGATCGTGCATCATGGTATTTATCATTCAAATTCTTCAAATAATCATGGGAGTGTCTATGGTTTCGGACGTCATTTTTGTAACTGCAAAAAATAAACAAAAGTTTGCTAAACTAATTTATTCCAACAACGATAATAATAAGTTGGACAAATAATTAGAGTAGATAGAAAATGGAAATTAGCCCTGGAAACGTCTAACAACCTTGATTTCTAACAATGTTTACCATTAGATTTGATTTCGAGAAAATTCCCACTCGATTTTCTCGAATCAGATCTGTGTTCACCAAGGGCGATCATGTAAAAGCAAACCATATAGATGATTAGCAGGTAAAATAATTGAAAATATTTGAGATAATGATGGTGAATATTGAATGCAGTTAAAGTAGTACAAATTATGAGGCTTTCGAACATGGAAATGAAGAAACGACTAATTTAACGGTATTAGAAGAAGAGTGACATCGATTGTAATACATACCACGAATTATGATGAAATAGGTAATCTATTTTTGCACAAAGATACATTTTGCTATCTAAGCTAGAAGACGACAGTGGTAATAGAATTTTATAGAAGATTAATAATTGACCGTATTTATGGATCCCTTATAAATGAGAAGCTTGACAAGTTAAGACACTACTAGTGAAACGTATGCAACTAATTGTTAGGATTATTGATGATAGATAAAAGCCCCTGAGTTAACATTTGCTTATCATGTTCTACTCTATTTGGGAGAATTATATTATTTTCCGATAGAAATTGTGTTTGACGGAGGTGGTTTGGGAGAAGAAAACAACATCTAAAACGAGTTTGTACTGAAAATTTTAAAAATCGATCAAATAAACAAAACGAGAGGAAGGTTGATTTACGCGCAGTTTCGGATACAAATAATAAAGGAGAGTAGATTTTTTTTGCACATTTTTCATTTTTTCAATAGTTTAGAAGAAGATATTGAATGCACAATTCATGCATGACGATACTTGCTGAAAACAAGACATCGAGAGTAACAATTGTAAATACAACAATTAAATAGTTAATTAGAAAACAATTAAGGATTAATTACTGTGTGGCTTAAGAGTAACGAACAGAAACAGGGGTTTCACGTGTCCCGCAACGAAATTGTTGTGTTAAAGGTGATGATGGTGAATAGGTTATCCCATGCTAATTAACTTGGTCATATTTTAGCTGATTAGAGGGCGTGGTCTAACGGTGCTGTAACTGACATAGAGATATAGAGAATTGCAGCTAACTAGGACAATTAGAGACGACTATCTTGAACAAGTAATTGCTCTACTATAAGAGAGAAGAAGAAATGAGAAATTAGCTACGACGTAACCCGGCTACGAGGTAAGGTTCTGGTTGTCGATTGGAAGGGAAATTAACTACGCAGGTATAACATAAAATTGGATATTGCGATAGATTAGAAAGAATCTCTAAGTTATCGAGGTGCGAAAGATAAGCCTATGCTATGCAGTTCTTTATGACGGAGGATGATAAAGACCTTGATTTGCTGCAAAGCATAAGCGATTCCATTGAAGAATTCAATTACAATAAAACAGAAGACAGATAATTCGAGCGACGTTCGAAATCCCGACGAGAATGAGTTTGTATGGAAAATGCCAATCCGCAAATAGTCGCAGACAGGAGAGAGAAGTAGAGGAAATTATGTCATCCTTACAAAGAACACGAATAATCAATGAAATAATGATTACACAAACGCATCGTCTAAATACAACATTATCTAACCCGATTAACTATGCAATAAACTTTTGCTAAATTCAATATCAAGAAGATATTTGATGATAACTTTTTCACACACATACACACATAATAAAATAAAGTACTCTATTTGAGAATCATTAGATAAACTTGTAAATAAGTGAGGCAGATATAAGGAAAAATCTAATATTTGTAAACTTTAACGGACCCAGAAAATAGATAAAGACAGCATTAGACATTATACTTCTATCAAAATTACAAAGAAGTAAAAGATAGAAAATGAGCCAGCAAATAGTCCCTTACAATAAAAACGTCACTACTATGAACAAATGGGTACAAACAAAATCGGAAATTCCAACTATTGCCTTATTTGAGTTTGTTTAAAATTGCTGGCAACAATTAGAAGTCGGGAAAGGAGGCGACGTTGCGATGATTGACGGGTTGAGCAACGCGTCAGAGAACAAAACTGGACCGAATGTCTTGTTTCGTGAAGTTAGGAGTCAATTAGGTCCAACCCTGTTCGTAAATTTCGGGGTTTCGAACGGCTCGGGATTATCCTTGGGGGAGAAGAAGAAATTGAGTCGACTTCATTCATCACTTATGGCAACGCATCATTGTTATCATTGTCAGAGTGTTCTGGTATCTCTGCAGTCGAATCCAGACGATGCTGAAAATTTTTATTCAAATAAAGTTTTGCTGACTTTTGGATGATTGCTTTGAGATAGCGATATTTGTTTGTCAATATTACTCTCGAAAGGAAGCCGAGAGCCTACTTTGCATAATAAATATCGGGTTTAGGATGAGTGTCTCGGTCTGTCTGTTTGACTAATATTGGTATGCGTCACAACACGATTTTATGGCTCGTCTCTCTTTAAATATTCTTTAATTGATTCGATTAGAGCAATGGTCTTTGTTCGAAATTCTGAAAATTCAATGGGTTTTTCATAGAAAAGCAATTTGTACAAGACTGGGACGGTTCTAAAAAAATCGATCATCGCAGATTTTTGATAAAACACATAATGTAGTCTTGAAGTAAATTCAGCTCAACTAATCGCTTTTATCAGACTATTATAGTCGGCATAAGATAATCTTTTAAAATCATTTGAGCTGGATAAAAAGTCTTGCGATGACGCTTCATATTTCAAAATGAAATTAAAATCGAAAGAATCGTCATAAATTTGAAGAAAAAATTCTATCTTCGCGTACTCATCTATTTCGAGTTAGATATGATCTTCATATTCCTCCCCAGCCTAACATTTTCTCGTCAATTACCTGATTCATTTTCTCGAAGTCGAGCGATGGTCTCCACGAGTTGCGCCGAGTGCGTTTTGGTGGTGCGGGTCCTGCCGCTCGCACTACTGGCTGTGGCGTACGCGGTGTTTCCTCAGGCGGTGGGTGGTTGATCAGAAGACGCACTGGAATGCGACGAGCTGCCACTTTGACGTTTCGCTGAGAGTCTGAAGGGATAATTTTATTTTGATTCGACGTTGCTGAAATACCGTCGTTGCTACGGAGTCGGCACGCAATGGGCTGTTCATCCTCCTGTGCTCCAGATTTCATGCCCATTGGAGTCGGCTGTCCCTTTGCCAATGAGCCAGAGTATCTTCTCTTCTCCGCACTGGGCATCAGAATTGGCGACTGTCCGTTCACATTCATGTTGAGCAGTGGAAACTCGCACTGCTCTTTAGTGTACTTGGCTTCTGGCTTGGCGATGCCAATCGGAGCCAAGTCTCGCATTCGACGACTAGAAATATTGTTCATTTTTCCAATTATATCTTGGAAAGATCTTACGGAGTAGGTGTAGTTGCTCCTCCAGTGTCACTGTCTTCCTCTCCATCGCCTGTCATTATTCCAGATTCTCGACCGAACGAGTCCCAGCTGAAATTTAAATATTGTCTTACTGTAGTCATGGACTTGTGTATTCTAAAGAATCAACTTCCGATATATTTATGGCTTTCCCTATGTAATTATTTCTGAGTTTACTTTCATCCATCTTTTAGTGTAGAATAATCTCCTCCATTGTTCTTACAGATAACAAATCATTGACGCATTAAAAACAATGGCCCTAGCTACTTTTTCATAGTCAATATATTCGCGAACAAAATCCCAGCGAGTCGCGGACAAAAACGAAAACTAGAAAAAAAAACGTAAAAGAAGATGGATTATATGGCCATAAGCAAAGGAAAAAGGCAATAAAATTGGTCCCTCGACAACTATTTTATTGAGATTGGATGCAACAAAGCGAGACGTGGCAGGCTATGTGAAGGCGAAAGGCCAGCGATCCTTCGCAATCTATTCCTTCAATCTTTCGAGCTGGCAATTTGTTTTTGAGATCTTCCACGCTATATTTTTGATAGGGCCTCGTGAGATTCCTGGAAAAATAGTTGCAGGATCCAGATTTTTTCCGAATTGTTTGGCAATAATCCACAAATCCAACGATATGATGTGAAAACACAAAATTTAGCATTTCCTGTGTGCTTCGGAATTTTCATTTCTGTGATTTCGCAATTCAATTCGGAATCAAAGTTGAATCGAATAGCGAATTGCATCGAAATGTGGGTGCGTTTTGCGTTTTGTTCGACTTGAATTGTGCTGTGTCTGCGTCTGGCGGCTCATATATTTTTATGTCGCTTTCTTTGCATTGGATCGGCCGTCGCGTTTCTTCGCAATCGCGTCCTTTGTTTGCAAAGGATTCACACATAGACGCCGAGTGAAGGGGAGATTGGAAAGGAGGGGAAAGGTTAAGGGACAGACAGATGGGGCAATCAGAGCCAAGTAGGGGCCGTATACAAATGGATGGTATTCCGCACGTACAGTCCTCACCCCCACTGATTCGATCCACCAATTCATTTGCATTATACCATCCTATCTGAATACTCTGTTGCATCTTCACCCACGATTCGATATAAATCCTTAGATCAGTCTCGCTTGTTTTCTATCTCGACCAAATTATAAACTCAAAGAAAAGTCAATAGAAATATAGATCAATCACACATCGCGCAGCGAGAAATGTGAAGATTCGACAAAAAAGTGACTAACAAAAGTCTGTCTCGCCCGACTTGACTACGGTCGATTTCGTTTTGAACTTTGACCGTACTCTGTTTAGCTTCATTTCTATCGTAATTCGTGGAAGAGAATCGCGGCGAAATATGATGCTGAGCTACTGCCGATGTTTCGAATTTGAAATAAGAAATGCGAAATGCACCAGACTATAGTATAAAAAAAGTCTTTGTAGTAAAGCGAATTGGCTCGTCAATCGGTTGGAAGAAAGGATAAATTTTCGTGATATTCTCTCAGACACCGAGTCTCAAATGAGTGACAGATGTATGCGAGTTATCGGTCTTTGAATTCTTAAAATTTCCAGACCTATTTTTCTTTCCTGATACATAGATCTGATTGTCTGGTAAAAGAATCTAATTATCGAAACATTTTAGCTTAAGGGGGAAGGGTCCGCACGAGATGCTCGACCTTATGCCATGCATACGTCTGGCTTAATATTCTAATTTCATTCAAAATCATACGTGTAAGAATTTTTTGAAAAATATTTGCAACTTTGCTACGATATCGAAAGACCACGACTTTGAAGAATTTTCCCCATTTCAACTCAAAAGTTTTGAAAATGAAACTACGATGCCAAGTTTTTGTTTGTTTGTTTTTTTTTTCAAATCAAGATTTCGTGGATCTCTTACTCAAATTCTATCTTTTCCCCAGCTAACAATCTCAAATTTTCAAAATCGACATCGATTTTCTGCGTTTCACTTTCTAAATAGGCGAGAAGCTATTCGGAAGAAAACCTCTTAGCTGTTTTCTTGTTGGAGAAAGGCAAAATGAAAGATTGAAAATTCGTTTTTATCACGCATAAAGAGGTGAAGGGTTCTTTGGGAGTGCAGACGTGGAATGAGAAAATGGGAGACCGATAAGCAAGTATGCGGTATTTCTCCGAGTAAAAATGACAAAGAACGAATGAAACGATGCTAATTTTCTGTTTCCTGAACAATTTTTAAATTTGAAATGAACTTCAGGAAACGTAATCGCAGAGCTCAGTCGATGAATACCAAGTGAGGTCATGTAATTTGAGAGTCTTTGATCATTTTGTTTGAATGTTGTTTCGGAAAAAGAAAACTTCATAATGTTGGTGCAGCCCAACCAATTACTCGAGCAGCTTGCAGCTCATGTTCAGCCCTGCCTTCCCCTTGCCGTCAATCGGCAGCCATTCAATTATTCAGTCATTATTTGATGCGCTCGCGCGAGCAACTCGAGCGACATCGCCTGTTCGCACCCGGCAGCCTCCCTTCTCTTCCCCACTCCTATTCCCTTCCCCGCGCTCCTCACTTTCCCTTCTCCGTCTCTGACCCCCTGCGCCCCTGTTGTCTCGCCTCTAGCCTATCCTTCAACACAGCCCCTCTCCCCCTTTCACCTCCACTCTCGTCTATCTCATTCTTTTCAATGTAAAGAAAGTCGCTCTTTCTCTCATTCAACGAGGTTTCTTTGCCGTTTTCTTCAAAGTTTATGACAATGAAACGACGAGATTTTTTGCTTCAATCGACACAGCGATTATGACATCATTCGAGATGTTTTTTGAAGGAACGAAACCCAGAAGCATGCGATTAGTAAAGGAAAGTTCGGGGAATTTTCGGAGACTTTAGGCCATCGTCGTGTCTTATTATGGTCATGCGACGATTGAAATGCAGAATTTTCGACGAAGTAAAATCGATGGCGACAGGTTTAGCCTTGAGATGATGGTGCAGTGAAATTACTGTAGGATTAGTAAAACGATGAGTGAAGAAGTTGGTATGACGAAAGCAGAGAACAGGGAATCGAGGAGAAGACTATTGACTATGAGAGATGAGATGAGATGAGATGGCTGGTTGAATTGAGCTGATACAAACAAGCCAACAGCCCAGCAAGCAACAAAATGCTGCTCATTCTTTAGTGGATTAGTTCCACTTGAGAGACGTCAGCGATGGGATAAAATTAGATACTGAAAAGGAACGAAGAGATGATATTGCAATTGGGTATGTTGGATTGAGAGCGTGTAATTCTGAAATCCTTTCATTTCCTTCTCGTCTCGATTCTCATTTCGTATTTTTTCCGATTACACCTCCGCGCAGACTGTTTCCCTAGACAGAATACAAACCAAACAGCCCGTGTCGTTTTTTACTTCCCCGTTCTGCTGTCTCAATTTCCTCTCATCTTTCCTTCATACGCCGCTCAGACATTTTCAACCAGACCCGAACAATGCGATCAGTTAGTCACCTTCCTTGGCTGTACTCTTGTTATGCAAATGAGGGATCGGAAGACTCGAAATATTCTAATTAGTTTGCTGTTGTTACCTCTCGGTATCGGTGTCATTCGGAATCGGCGGCGAAGCCGAAAGAGCTGGCGGTGAAGCACCACATAGAAAATTCTCGTAACTGGCTTTCCATGCCTCATTCTGCTGTTGTTCTAAAACAAGTTAATTGAGTCTTCCACTTAATAGAGTCTTTTTCTGGCTTTTAATCTCACGGACTCAATTTCCCAAGAGCCAAGGATTAAAGTCTCAAATTACTTTGAATGATCTGCTCGAGTTCCTCCTCGTCTGATTCAGTGCCAGAATCGTGCAACTCGCTGCTACTGTTGGTGGTTCCAGTCCTCTTTTCCGATAGTCTCTTGCTGCTTCGTCTGCCAGGAGCCGCTTCATCGAAATTGCCAGCTCTGCGATGCCCTCCACGGCCTGTCTCCTCTTCGTGGTGCTCGTTTTGGGAGAGCGCGCCCATCTCTTTCACGAGACTATGCATTTTTGCGCTTCGATCCCTACCCGTATTCTGAAACGGAACACGCTTAATGAGAGTCACAAAGTCATAGGCACACAGGACAATTATCCTCTCTAGGCCGTAAGAGATGTTTTCACTTCATTACGAAAATGGTGGGGCTTTGAGTCAGCAACTCCCCTTTCTTTCCTTGCAATTATTGCATCAACTTACAGTGAAAAGATGTTATTGGATGTAGACGTGGACTTCAATTCTGCGTTGTTGTGTGGCTATTTGTGTGTAGTGGCTGTCCTTATCCCAGTCTCTCAGCCAATTGACAGAATTCGATGGACGATGGAATGAGGAGATGAGAAAGGGACGAGGTGTAAAACGAGAACAGCGTGGATAGAGAGACGATCAGCACACTGCCATCTGCAACCAATTCCATTATTTTCTATTTCGAACGATATAAAATATGCGATGCGAGTCGAATCGACAAAATACGGGATTATGAAATGGGGAATTTGGAATAAGAGCACTCAGTTCAAAAGTTGGTTTTACTGGAATTGGGATGAGACTTGTTGCTAGGAGCATCGAAAGCTGTGGAGTCAGGAAGAGACGGAGAGAAAGTGAATAAGGCCAAAAATGCACCGTTCAAAGAACTCGAGTGGAAGGAAAACGAAAGGCGAATTCGATACATTCGCAATGTTTACAAGATAGGAAAGTGAGAGATGAAGAGTGTAGAAGAACGAAAGATTGCGAGAAGAAAGCAGGGAAGGGGAAGGAGAACACGATCAGAAGAGAAATTTGGAGAGCATAAGGAATGAGAGACGATGGAAGATGGAAGGCGAAACACAAGGGCCATGAGCGCGCATAGAGAGCGTAGAGAGACAAGCTCAGTGCTGTGTGCGTATTTGTAGAAATTTTAGCCGCTGGGATACCAGCCAATAAACAGACGAAGCAGACTGCAGTCGGTGGGATTCGTCTGGATTTGGAAAGGAGTTCTCATATGTCCCTTATTCTGAATTCGACAATTTCCCCTCTGAAAACAATGTGTTACACTTCGTCTAAAGATAAGCATTTCATGCTCGACTGGCATGATTCTATGCTGCTTTGCGAAAGACTGCAACCAATGAGAGAATATTCACGCGCGTTGGTGCGAGAAAGTGGAAGCATGGATAGAGTCTCGAAACGAAGTGTATAAATGGGCGGAGCGACGAAAAAGTGAGCTGAGCTGAGCAGCGAAACAAAAGGGTCTTCCGAGAGAGAGAGAGAGAGAGTAAAGAGAACTGTTCGGTAGTTGAGTGGAGATGATGGTACACAGTCGACATTACACAGGTATATATAGATGCAATGTCAGGTATTCAGAGGCTGAGTTAGAAATGGCGATGTTTTCGTCTGTCATTTATTTGAAAGGTCCTTCTCACTTGATTCACTTCGATCGAAAACCAATAGCACTTTTCATTTCACTTTCATTTTCGTTATCTCAATTTTGGTGATTTTTCTTGCAGAAAGGCCGAGTGTCATATGTTGGCTATACACGATCGAAATTGAAATTGCAGTAGAATTTTCAACTTTTTTCCATCGCAAGTTGAAAAGACATCAATTTTACACGAATCGGTTACAATTTTGACTATGAAAAACGTGTCAAACTCTGAATTTTCGCGATGGAATTTATATTATCGGGAAAGGTTTCAAGTCGGTGGAGAATTTTGCGGTCTTCAAATTTTGAAGATATTGGCAAAAGGATAGAAGATGGAGGATACTAGTTGCCGAGCCGAAGACGTATTTGACTAATCTAATCAGTCAAGCGTGTGGTAGGGTATGAGAGAAGAGGCGAAGTGAGATACGAGAGAATTCGAAGGAAAACGGAAAACGAGCTGACGGCTGACTGCTGAAAGACGGAAAGCAGCGAAATGGTCATAAATAATAAAAGTGCAACTTGTTCGGCTCGCGAGATGCGGGACGATACGCGAGAGTTGTTTGCAACAAATGAGTGTTTCGCTTGGCTGCGAAAAGTGACTGGCTGCTATTTGCAAGAAAGCAATTGATCCCCCTTCGACCCCCGAGATACCGTATGCGTTATCAGTAGTTTTCGTCGAGAACTACTCATTCTTATTCTTTTGCCGTTGTTTATTCGAAAAACAATAGCAGCGCGCCTCTGCTCTTTGTTCATTAAAAATCTGGAACTCATGATTATCAGTAGCAGAATCTCGATAATTCCAGTTTTTCCTCAACTTCACTCATTGCTTTCGCGATTTTCTATTTTCAGCTAAAAGAGTGGATGACCAAATGATATATAGATTTGCGTTGCTAGTCAAACGGCCGACTATGTTAGAGACAAAAGGAGAGAGAAGAAGAGGGACCCAGAGGCAAACGGCCAAGCAGCCAACTGGCAACGCCGTGCCATTTTTCATCGGTGTTAACCATTTTTCCTCTCCATCAAAGCGAGAAAAAGTCGAGAAAAACGACCAGAAACAACGATATAAACGATGAATCTTGGCATTTGATCGATGTTTTTAGCAAACTACACTAATTTGGGCAACTCACTACCGTAGAGCTAATATTTCATGTCTACACACTTCTTTGCTACAAACTGATATTGAAAACTGAGTTTCATATGAATGCAATTCCTTTTGAGTTTCACATGAATTGTTGTGGGAAAGATGGATTCGAAGAATGAGTAGATAGATTCGTTTTTGTGATGCTGGGATTGCGATATTCTCGGGGTGATGCAATACGACGCATTGAACTGCTCAGAGAGAGTGTCAATTGTATTCATCTCGCTGAAAGGCGGAAGGAAACATTGCTGCTTCGAGCTAATTTCCTCGCTTGGCCAGTGAATTTTCTCGCCAGCAGGTCTCTCGCTCTCCACCCTTTCTCTTCTCCTTTGACGCATCGCTCATATTTTCTCGCTCGAGCTGAATTTCTCCTCGATTCTCACGTTTCTGCTCCCGATATGACCAATTTTTGGATAGCACAAAGAAGTACAAACAACGAAGCGAGCAAACGACTACTGCCAAAGGCCTATTTTGGTGAAGGTGTCGGATGAAAAGGGTTGAATAGATTCTTCCTATTCCTCCCTCCTCGTTCCACTCACACACCACACACAGCCATCCCTCTGTTTTTCTTCTTTATCGCAAATCTTCTTCCGAATAATAGATAAATGTCAAAATGACTAACTATATTTTATGCAGGAAAAGATTCGAGTCAAAGATAATGAAGCAATGAAGAAAGCGAGGGGAGAAGAGTGTTTGCTGCTAAGATGCTTTCCATTACAAATCTTTTCCAGAGGGTCTGGCCGGCAGTAAATCGTAGCGTTTTGCGAAAGTGAAATGGGAAGTTTCAAAACAATTTTGTAAAATTGAGTAATAGATGGAACTTGTTTCACGTTACACCTCTAGATACGAGAATCTAAAATTGCATTTCAAAAGAAGCGCTGATCTTCATAGGTTTTTCTTAAATTGCTGTAAAAGTATATTGTGCAAGCCTTTGAAATAGAACCTACAGTAATCTGAGTCTCTCAGATTTGTAGACGAAAAAGAGATTGCATTGATGATAGAATTGGTCACCCAGCACTGAGACACGGACGAGGCTTTTGCGAAAGTTGGACTGGTGCCAGAATGGGTGGATATTTCTTGGCGAGAATGTAAGGTAGAGAAATGGGAACGGGAGAGGGTAAAAGGGCGAGTGCGCATACAAAGCCTTCCTACAAAAGGAAGATATCCTGGAGAGCAGATTGATGCAATCCATCTATGGAGAGTGCGCAATATCCAACTCTTTCAAAACCTCTGCAAAGCCAGTCTATCGATCGTTGAACTCCTCTCGCTAACACCCCTTCTACGACACTTATCAATATAACATTACGTAAACAGAGCTGACAGAAATAGCATGGAAAGGCAGAGAGTGCAGGAGAAAGAGACAATCACTATGAAGGCTGTTGGCCAATTGCCAGAAGGGCCGAAATGAGATCGAGTCTGACCATGGAGGGATGAAATGGAAATGGAGAACAAAGAGAACAGAAAGAAAAGGAGGAGATGGAAGAAAAATGGTCGAGGGATCTCCTTGCGTCTCTGCATATATGAAGTAGCGAGGCTTAACAATGATTCCTCTCATTAGTCTGTCCGACTCTGCCTCTGCATTATGTATCAACGAGCAAGTGCGCTTGCTCTCCTCCCTTCCCTCATCCCTCTTCCCCTCCTTCGTCCCTCTTCGACTTCGACTTCTTTTCGACGGCCTCATCGCCGATGTGGCTTCAGAGTCGGGAGAAAAAACGGGAAAATTGGAGAAAAATGGCATTTTTTTCGATTCGAGAAGTAAGCGAAAAATAACGAGGGGCGGATGCGAGAGGATGGAGTTTTGAATGAATGAATAGAGAAATGGATGGGGAGGGAGAGAGATGAGGCGATCGAATAGGAAATGGCTCACAATTCAATGAATTATATGCAATTTGACACAATTTTAGGTGACATTTGCATATCTCGAGGTTAACCGCTTTTATCAGGTTATCAGAATACACACGAGAGTTATTTGAAAGTTGAATTTTTGGCCTAAAATTTTTAACCCAATTTCCTGCAATAGTGCAAGATGCTTGGCTGGAGATTAGAAATTGTCCCGGCTACCTTCTAGGAGATTCGAAATTCGTCTTCCTGCTGCTTCGGCGGAAGGAGAAGAAACTAAGCTCCCTCAGGGGTCGCGGCTGCTCGTTTTCTCACGGCTCACTTCAATTAGCGTTATCTCTATTTTTATCCGAAAATGGGAAGGTCTCCCAGCCTCTGCTTTCACAACGCGGCCACGCAGCAGCTCATGACTCGCCTTTCCCTATGATTAGCAACTGCATTTGCGCATTCGAATTACAGCAATGATTTTCAGAATCTCATTTGCCCTAGAAGCAAGGAGAATAAGCTGAAAATTGAATAGCTCTACTAACTAGGCTGCACATTTCTACCGAGAAAAAAATGAAATGTGATTTCTCATTAGCGCCTTTACTTCTTTTGTAAATGCTCGTTACACTTTTGAATTAGACTAATTTAATCAGCCAATTATTGAATGTTTGTGGCATTTGCAGAATGGATGCTATTTTCGAATCTTGTAATTTGGAAATTTTGATAGCTTACTGTAGTCTGAGATGTGGATTGGTGATGCAAGTCAGAACGAGAAGCGAGTGAATTGTATTGATTGAACTTCACAAGAAGGGATACTGTATCAGTGTATTGGGAAGGCATATTTAGCCGAAGTGGGTGGCCGAAGACAGGTCATCTCAGAGACGCAGCCCTGTGTTGTTCGCCTTTTTCCTCTCTATCGATTCTCATTCGCAGGCACGCCAATTACCTAGAAAACCGCAGCATTGCAGCAGCAGCAGCGGGCAGGCCGCCTTATTCCTAAGATGGGCGACCCGAATGACACAAGAGAAATCGATAATTCGAATTTCCCGATTCAGGTAGCCGGTACAGACAAAACTATAGACAGAAAGGTCTCATAGGCCTGAGACAGCCGTCGATTTGGCCCGGTTAAATCGATAATATTGTTTGAATCTCAACCGCCCGTAACTTTACGACCGTTGTGCCAATCTCCATGGAAAAACAACAGATGGAAGCCCTAACATAGAGGTAAAGGCCTACCTGATCAGTTTTTGGCTAGCTAGTCAGCTTCTACCTATAAAATTACTTTGAAGAGGGCGAGTCTGAGTTGAATTGTGTATGTGTGAGAAGAAAGCAAGAGAGAAAGAGAGGTTGGCTGTGTTGAGAGAGGACCTGGGGAAATAGAGGGGGGCAGAGAAAACGACACAGCGAGAGACTGGAAGTGAAAAAGAGCGGCGCGCCTATATGCAGGCCTATGTCTGGTTTGTCTCTCCATTCCCCTCACTATTTCTCGTCCCCTGTGTGTCTGAAAGCCCTTAGCACAGAATGGGGCAATGAATTTGTCTTCTCAAAGATATTTCGTCACGTTTTGTCTCTATCACCACACACTCTCTCCTTCGCATTCTCACGCTATCTAGCAAACTCTTCCCCCCTCGTCTCTGGCAATTGGCAATAACTGATCGTTCATCATATTTGTTTATGTAAATTAGATAAATTCTCCTGTTGGATTTATTGAATGGGTTTGTACGATTGGAGGAGGGCAGTTCGAGGTCCGATTTGATATGGGTTGTGTGGAGAATGAATGTGATTGGAATGTGTTTGTAGGCATTTTGGAAGTCTGCCAGGCTGCATGGCGGAGTGCCAATCTTGCGACTGCGACTGCAGTCTCAGCCCTCAGCCCAGCGCCTACCCTGGCCCAGGCCCTGTGCAGCAGCCCTCTTCCCTTGCATCTCTCGTCCAGTTCTGCAGTCTTTCTTCCAGACTCATGTCATTCTCTCCTCTCTCTCTCTCCTTCATTTGTTTCCTCTCTTTATCTCTCCTCTCAAACGACGATCAAATAGTTTTTGTTCTTCGCTGCGACAACTATGATTTCAAAAGAGAATGAAAAATTAAGGGCGGCTCTTACAAGTTGGAGTTCGGAGAAAGAGTTGGAAAGGATGCGGAAGCCAATCGAGAACTTAAAGTTCAGCCGGCCAATTAAAAATTGGAAATGCTTTTCATATGTTCGAAGCATGAGCATTCGAGAATTTTATAGTCCACAGAATAATTATAGGTAAAAAGTCAATTCAAAAACGTAATTGGCTCAAAAATAATAAGATGCAAAAACATCTGCTTAATAAATATGCAGAACGTTACTTGTTAGTGGAAATATCAAGGTAAAAAGAATTTAGTCTTCTAGAGCATATGATAAAGCGAGTTTGAAGAAATAACATTTGCAACCATCGAAGTTCTGAATATGGGAAAATATTTTGGGTTTGATTTAGATAATTGCATATTAGCGCGAAAATGATGTGACTGTGCGCCATCAGAGTCTGAAATTTGTAATAAATTTCAAGTTCTTAGTATTGGAAATATTCAAACTTAGCTGCTATTGATAAAAGTGGCGAAAGAGTTGTCGAATTTTTGCTTTTGCAAGATGTTTTTCATTGCATCAAAGTAAATGTCAGATCAGCATCTATTCAAAATTTTTTAATCGCTAATATCTCAAAGCTAAGAAGTACTTAGATCTCTTCTATGAGTTGCTTGATGAGAGGACTATGATTTTCGTCTAAACAGACTTGCAAGCTAAACACCCGTCGAGCATTGCTGCAAGGCTGGTACGAGCTTAGAATTTTTAAAGTTGTGGTGCGGTAGGGGTGTACTGGCAGAAAAATTAAAGAATCAAGTTTTAAAAATCGCATTCGCCCTCAAAATAGCTATGGTTTTTCTTTATAAGTTAACAATATTAATCAACATATCATAACTTTTGTGATGCAGTGCGGGCAAAAAAATTCAAAAAAGAGTTGTATGTCTATTTTTAAATCAGAGCTGGACGAAAGTATTTTTACGAAAGTAGCGTTTTTGTTTACGGAAGGGTCAGGTTCCGGTTGCCTCTGTACTATATTCGATAAATCGAGCTCGATCCGATGGTACTAGTAGCTACACTATAACTTCATCTCACGTTCCGCAAAAAATCACTTTCGGTCTAAAAATGAGCCGAAAGTTTCGATCCGCGAAAAAACGCTACTTTCGCAAAAATACTTTCGTCCAGCCCTGTTCTAAATTTGAGCACTTCTTTCATAGATAGAAATCAGTTTCTTTTTATCTTATAAACCGAGATTAAATGCAAATCGTTACAGGAAGGTTCTGATACAAAATCTGGTGTAAAAACGAAAATTACCGCCCATTTCAGATCGTTAAATCAGTTTTTTCTTTCCACTTTTTGTTGATTGATGTCTCATCTCGATACTTACATCTAGCGCATCACTCATTGAGAACAGTTCGAGAAAATAACTGCAATTCTACAATCTGATTAGAGTTACTATTCATGAGCGAAACAGGGATATTTTCGACTTGTGCAGTCCGCACTCTGCGTCTCGTTCAGCCATTCAGAATCGAATCGAATCATTGAATCGTTCATTTCAGTTATTGTTGTTGTTGCCTTATTTGGTTAGACAAATTAAGGCAGTTTCTCAGTCTGCTTCTCTGCCCTTCGCTCTCTCGCACTCTCACCTTTTCATCAACAAGTCAGACATAATTCGAAGTGACATTTGCACTTAAAATGGGCGATCTGTGAATGGAAACGAAGGGAAGTTGATGGAAGAGATGATGGGAAGTGAGGAGAGGAAAGAGATGAGCAGAAGTGTCATTTAGACAATTAATGAACACAATTACGATAGATGATAGCACAGATGGAGAAGGAAACCGTGGAGACAATTTACGGACGATGATAAGGCAGAAGACAGAAGAAAGAAGAAGAAGAAGAGGCAGAGGAAATGGGAGACGGGATGGAAGTGAGGCGACGGTCGGATGGAAAAGAGGTACGGTAAAATGGCTGCTGGTGTGTGATTTAGTGATCTTATTTACACTGATTTTTACACATATGTTACTTTCACTTATTATATTTTAGTAAGGAACTTTTGTAGAATTACTATTTTGCATCTGAAATTGTAGATTCAAAAATCAACTTTCAAAGTTGGAATCTTATCTTTCTTCTCTCATGTCTTATGACTTGGATTGCGTTAATTTTCACAAACAAATGATGGGAGAGTTGATAAAATCTTCCCCTAGTCTCCCATTCTCTCGGTCTCTATCTCATTTTGGCGAACACCTTTCTGCGATATCCCTACGCGTTCTCTTTTCCTCTCTCGGAAAGGTAGAATCTGCTTCGAAATGAGCGAGAATGAAAAAGATGAACTGCTGATTGTGAAGCGAGAGAAGACGAAGGAAGCAAGAAGAAGATGGATGAACGCCTTCTTCTCCAAAAGTACAACCTCTTTCTCTGGTTCGACCAGAAAATGCAGAAGAGAAGGGGAAAGGTCGAACTGAGCATATTGAAAGAAGAAATAAAGGGGAGGAACGAAAACTTTGCAGCACATTAGCCAAATAAGCCAACTCACAATTAAAACATCCCATCCTTATTTCTGATGACTGATTGTGAGGCCAAATCAAATAATCCTATTATTCATCGTACATCATTCCAGCATTTCAAACCAATTAGTCACTAATAAGCGCGTGAAAAGTTCGTCTGATTTTTATGGATATGAAGAAGAATTGAAATGCTATGTTTGTCTGACAATTAGTAATTCTTGAACTTCGAAAGAAGGCTAGAAAATAAGTAGAATAAGATCTTTATCGTTATGTTTTGATAGACAGACAGTTTTAATCATAATCGCTTGAAAGTTTATGCATAATCGCGATAGTACTTTTACAGATTTTACGCTCTAAATTTGTATGCTTGTAGGATTAATAATCTCGAAAATAGTATTAGTTCTCAAAATATTTTGGATATTTGGCCTGTGGATTAATTATCGGGAGATCATGCGATTCGCGAGTTGCTTTTTCGGGCATAAAACATGGGACTATGGAAGGAAAATTGAGAGAGAGAGAGAAGAAGGGAAGAGGATAACTGACTTTGTGAGCAGCAAAACACGATTTGTTTGTGATTTGGGGGATAAAAAGATTTGCACCAAGGGAAAGTGCATATGCAGCGGGAAGGCAGATGTTGGAGGGAATAATATGCAGGGAACCTGAAACCGATACATTCGAGAGCACAATTGACTAATGAATGAGGTGAAGGAGCAAAGATAAATAAATCGAGCAGAGGTTGAATAGTCAAAGCATAATGCAGTAATGAAACTGAATTTTCAACGACAATATAGGTATAAAAGTATCATAAAAACGAGTCTCGATCGCGCGCTCCCTCGGTTGGTCTTTGCTTCGCAAAGACTTCAAAACAACCCAATTTCAAGTCAATCATAGAAACAAACAACGATCAATAGCAAATAAAAAACAAACAGCTATATTCCCTCACTCATCCTCCTTTTTGACAATGATCAATTCATCTGCAAAGCTTTGCTATTCATGCATTTTCAATTCGAGACTAATTTGCAATTTTGTATCCAAGATTAGCATATTATCTAACCAAAATCGATCTCGACTTTTACATTGCACACCTCCATTAAATTACTTATCTAATGCTGAAAACTGCATCTCGATCCGATAATCACATCACCAGATCTAAGCTTGGAAAAACACCAACAAACAGACAAACTCAACAAAAATACCAATTGTTTGGAGTTTGAAAAATAACACAAATTCGAAGAGCTAGGGACAATAATCCTGAATTAGATAGAATATCTAAATCATCGCTATGAGTCATAGCGCATGATATTTCAAAGAATTAGATGAATGAGCAGTGCGCTTTTCGTAAATGAACATATACAGACGAGTTTAATCTAAAATTGTCTCATTGATAGATAAACTACAATCTTTCAGAAATTCATCGTTCTCTGAAAAGATAGAATTTTATATCGGTTTCCTTGTTCTGAAACTGAGACGAAATTCTATTTCTCAAACCAAACAACTTCGCTACAATTGAAAAAGTCGAAGAAAATGGCTGCTGCTGGACATAAAATATTTAGAGTTCGAAATGAAAAGACTGAGACAGAGCAGAAAGGAAAATGGAAAGGAAATGATGAAAAAGTGAAACAGAAACACTTGAGACGATTCACAAATTGCCAAAGGCCATGAATAAAAGATGAATGGAAAGGGGAGGGGAAGTGAGGGCAGAAATGCTTCTGACAGAACCATGCAGTTCTGATGCTGTAATTCTGATAGACGTCATCAAATTAAGAATGTTCGAGGTTTGAAAATTTTGCAAGTTGGGTAAATTTAGACCGAAACATTACGACATTCAAGTAATCCAACTGAAAGAAAAACGATAACGACAATCTAGAATATTAATGATAATCATTCATTTTGAAATTCAGAAAATGTATGTATGCAGAAACGATAAATTAGACAGTTTGTAAAAAAATAATGAACCGTCAATGTGTTCATTTGAATCTTGAAAAATAAAGTATGTATGCAAGTGAAAGAAAACATTTGCTGATAACCTCGATGAAAATGGCAAGTAACAAACAAACATATTGATTCTGCATCACTATCAATTCTTAGTATCAATATCTTTTTCAATATTTTATTTAAATAATCGATGGAAATATCTCTAAAATCGAATAATAATTGTTCGTTTTGGGTTCGAGAAAACTTTGGTCTATTATATCACAGTTCGTTTATTGACAGTTAATAGATCGATGAAGAATGAGAGGTGCAGAGAAAAATGGCAGCCATTTCTACACTGCGGGTCATAGAAACAATGCAAGTAGGCCTTATTTCTTATCAATATTATCTGCTCCGCTGCAAGTCTCACTGCCAATTCGACTATTTTGGTAGTTTAGACCATAATTTAACGATTTTTCTTTTCGTTTTCGTGTTTTGCTCTAACCTATTATCGTAGTTTGTTGTGTTTTGGTATCTTCACACACACACACACACGTGATTCTCATAAATTTCCATGAGTTTTGTCTGCAGAGAATCATCGTAAAATCAGCGAACCCGAGGAAATAAACATTGCGAACAAAAAATCGGTAATTTCTACGGACATCGGTCGCGTTGTACATCTTGATGAGCAATTGGAGAGGAAGAGGGAAAGCAAGCTGAGTCGTAAAATTCTCCGAAAGGTGAAATATTCGGTGTTCTCCCCGCGACCCTCTGCGATCTCTCCAATCCATTCTCTATTTCCCCGATTTGTGCCCGTTTTATGAGCGTCTCCCCTTCTTTGCCCCGATACCTATCGTCCTCGTAAAGAAGGGCAGCACTCGCGAAACGTCGGCGTCGAATTTGGGACGGATCGCTATGCAAAAGTGAAGAAAGAATTGGAAGTGTGTTCGAATGAATTGCACATGTCAATCATCAATCAATAGAATTGCATATTAGGCCATTGTTTGATGGCACAGCAATGCAGAATATTCAAAGGAATAGACAAAGCAAACACACAATCAGTCTGGAATAATTAAGAATTAGTCATCAAAATTAAACATCTCCGGTTAAATTATTGGTTTATCACATCATTGCCGCCTCTAAATTTGTAGTATCTCGTTTTGTTGTACATCAATATGTGCGTATGATCTGCTTTCTTTCTGCAGACAATATTTGCGATAAGTAGAGAAGGTTTCTAGCAGACCGATATTGATTGATTATTCATACGGGAACTGCGTACATAAATTTCTGATTTTCTCAAATTGTGAATAAGAACTTTTAGGAATGACTTATTTGCTATTGCTACTCGTATTCCTAATTTGCTTAGCTTTGTTCTACGTATCGGAAGCATTCAATTTCTGTGTGAAAGTTACATTTTACTACATTTGCATCCTCGGAAATGCGATATGCGGGACCTTCACTATGATTCCTTCCTGGCTGCGAGATGATGTAAGCTTTACATTTAGCATTTTTTGATAAAAATAACTAGCAAAGTTTGGCTAAGATGATAATTTAGACGTGTGTAAGCGTTGTCCTTATACCGTTCTACTGACAAGATATTCCAACAACAATCATTTGAAAATTTTCCGAAGTATTACTATACTTCGGAAGAGGGGCGAAGAAAGTTTTGATATGAAATTTTCCAAAGTCAGAATCAAAATTTCCTTTTTAAAAATTCCAAAATCGAAATTTTGAAGCGGAATTGGAAATCGGCATGTTTCTTCTAAAAAATGATCTAATAGTTCATAAATCATCGTAAAAGATAAATTTTGGAATTTACAATGGAAGAATTTGGTTAAAAAAGTTGATAAATTTTGATAGTTATTTTTTCCTCGAGGTATGGAAAGGATATTCGAAACTTTAACCCATTTTTTCTCGAAGTTGAAGTCCCATTTCTAAACTTTTCGAAGTCGAAATCGAAGTGAAAATTTCAATTCTAAAAATTACGACGTCCAGAGTTGTGCGCCTTTGCATCTGAAGAAGCCTTCAGTTTTGGACTAAGAATACGTGAGAAAGTCAAATAATTTTGGTTAGCCTGACCTCGTAAATTGAAAATCGTCTAATGAATTTTCAATTCTGTTCATGGTTGTCGAGATTTTCGACCCTGCACTTTTACATGTACGGCAGGAAACAAAGAGGGCAAAGGGAAAGGTCGGATAGACAGAAAAAAGACACTCAGGCTGGGAACTCGAACGAACTGTAATTGGAGGGCAATTATGAAATTTGGTGGACGCGCAGTGGAGTGAATTGAGTGAGGAGACGATAGACGAGAAGGGAAGGAAGAGGATTCAACCATTTCAGTCAATCATTTTATGCATCCCTTTATGGCTATGAACGGTCGTTGCAGTGCTGCAGTCAGTCACAAAATAGACCATCAACGAACAGCGAAATCCGAAAAAATGCGACGATTCCAAATTTTGGAGGAGTCAAAATAATCACAATCTCGAACGTTTTCATACTATTGAAATTTTGTCAATGGGAACTTCTAAGTTACTTCCAGACTTCTATGCCACTTTCAATCTGTATGATTTTCTAGTGGGATAGAAAATTAGCGTAGTTAGACAATATCGACAGAACTAAATAAACATGAAAATGTGCGGATAGAATAAATTACGCGAACTAGGTGAAAGACGAATACGCTGTGGACGAACTCGCGAGAGAAAATCCAAAAAGAATGAAGCAGTGAAAGAGGTTCAAGTAGACTGGAGAGTATGAATATGTGCGGAATAGCTTCTTTCAATGGAATACGATCAAGTCCCAATACAACACGAATAAATACGAATTTCAGGGTGCGGATTTCATATTTTACGAATTTCGATACTTTCAAGGATGGACAGGAATGAATGTTAGTTCTTTTTACATTTTTAACTCAATGCATTTTCTGAATTTTAGATAGAACTACGCGATTTCGATCGGGTTTATTCGAAAGTAAAGGGACCTGCGGTGGTCATTATGAACCATCAGGTAAATTTACGAAATTTTGAATTAGGCCTCAGAATATTTTTATTCCTGGATAAATTTATGGATTTTGTTAATCTGGCGCAAATCTAGGATTTATTGCATCAGACATTCCAAATTTAGAGCGTCAAGAAGCATTTTTATTTGCGATTTTTGAGCTTTTAACGTCGAATTAGCACCATAACACAGTGGATTAGCGCGTTGTCTGTTGTCTCGCACCTGCTTATTTTTCTTGTGGGTTCGTCTTTTTTGCCAAAAATCGCTGATTTTCTTTAGCAGAGGCTCTGTGTACGCAGCTGTTTGATTCGAGAGAAGAAACGCATAAATTTGATTTCTTACTATTAGCCGAAGTGAATGGCTCGTTGCATGCAATGACTGAAAAATTGAGTGATGTTCTGGCAAGAAACAAACGGACAATTCTTTTCTTTCTTTCTTTCTAAAATAGATCTATAATCTGCGATGATTGCTAGAATAATTTTGAAGTAAGGATATTAGTAAACAATTTTCGAGAAATTCTAATATCGCTTTCGTAATCGAGACCGATTTCGTCAATAACCCCTAGAAATTGAAAATCTTCTCGAAGTTAATTCGAAATTTGTATCATCTCTGATCAGATATAGCAGAATTTGAATACGAATAAGAATAACTCTCCAAGAGATTTTTATGGATAAAAATAGTTTTGAAATGAAGCCACGCAGTGAATAGAAGTTCATCGAGACAGCCGAATACAACTAAATTGAACAGCGAAATATAAAGGTGCAATACAAATTCGTGAAAGATTTTCGAAAGTTGGCAGTGATATTTGAGAGATAAATAGAGCTGAGTTGGACGAGAATTAAAATCGAATTTTTTTTGAATTTATGAAACTCGTGAAATTTGTTGACGATGAAAGGAAATTGTTTGGAGACTTGGGCAGGGGGTTTGTATGACACAAACAGGAGAATGGAAAGGGAAGGGGGAGTATGATCGAAACGAATCTCTGGACCTGTGCCAATCACAGTGCAGAGGAAAGAGGAGAGGAAAATTGGCAGAAGAACAGGGGAAAGAGTTGGCGAGGAGCCAAAATGACAAATCACAATAAACTTGAAATGATTCTTGGAAGTGCATCTCTTGAATGAAGCGAACTGAGGCTAATTTTAGTTTCGATGCAAGATCAAACTTTGAAATTTCAAGTTTCAATAGTAAACTAAGCTCGTAAAACTATTAGTCAAGCTTAGCATTCTTCTTCCTTTCAATTCTCATTTCATAATCTTATCTAAAAATATTCAATTACTAAAAGTATAGCCATTTATCACGTTTTGCAGTCGAATTGACAAAAATATCTGCGTTTAAAATGGCAGTAACAATATCAGCAAAGTGATCATAAAATTTTATAGTCGCGTATGAAATAGCGGGCAAAACTAATTCCATTTTGAATTGTTATTTTTCATGCAAGATATGGGCGTTTTAGAAATGGAAAATCGAATTTTAAAGGATGAATACGTGAGGGTGGAGATGGGAAGGATGTTTCCGTTTCCTTCATTGAATTTTCATATCGCGTATCCAGGCAATGAAATGATGCAATTCCAGATCAAAATGGTCCAAATAAGCATAATAAATGCGGAATGTATTTGGATCTTTGAATAAGCCGAATTTGCAAAAGTTAATAGTTCTCAGAAATAAACAAAAAATGCCCATGTATTGTCAAAATTGCCTCCGAGGGAGGTCTGCTTCTTCCCCTTCGCAAAGGCTACGTTCAGTTTTCGTTTTCCAAGAGCCTTCAACAAAAGCTATGCTCATTTGGTATTTTCATGAATAACAAAGCATCTATCTTGCTTTTTGGCACGTTATGTATGCACAATATAATTGAACTAACAAATTTAATTTGATACTCAAAATCAATCAAGAATATTTAAATTATTATAGGGTTGTTTTGGATCAAAGTTCAATTTCTATATTGCGAAAAAACTTTTAGTGGAGGCTGAAGGTTGAGAACAATTCTGATCGTGAACGTAACTTAATAAGCCCAGTAATTGTGAACCAATTTGGATGAAATTTTCCGCACATATTCTTCTCATAAAATTGTAAATTACTATCAAGTTTCATTCAAATTGATTCACGCTAATTGATCATACCATATTGTATTCATAATGGTAATTGTTTCAACTTTTTAAAATCTTAGCATTATCTATTCCATTACGAAAATATCGCAAGTTATTTAAAATTTAAATTTACTAAAGTCGCGAAAAATTTCGCCATTATCGGCATTACTTGATCCCACAAATAAACTCTGATAATTTAGCTAAAATAGTAGAATATTTTAACATTATTACATTCGATTTAAAATATGAAGTTGTAGCTGGAATTTAACTAATACAAAATTGTTGCTATTGCATATCGCGCTATTAATTATTTCAAACTTGCATCATTATTCGAATAAGATATTTCTATCGAAAATTCAGAGCACAATTGGAGATGTATTCACGATGTCTTACAGTTGGCCTCCTCGAGGAGTTGTGATGATGAAGAAGTCGCTGGAATTCATACCTTTCTTCAATACAACCAGTTGGATGGCAAGTTGTTAAACTTGGTTAAATTTATTTAATTAAATGCTTTCTAGAAATCAGACAGAAAGGCTATAATCTATATTTTATGTTTGATAAAAACGGTGAAACACGTGATAGTAGGGCAAATCGATATTGTACTTTCAGAGTCTGATATGGAGATTTTAGAGAGTTCTTAATTTTCGAGATACCGAAATTTAGATATTCAAACTTCGCGATTTTTTTAGTTTTGAGAAAGTTTCCAACTACAAAGTTAGAATAAAAAATCCAGAGAGTATCATACAAAAATAATTTCCTATGATTATCAATTAGGAACTCGGCCAAACGGGTCGGAAAAGTGACCGAAGCTTTCTAACACATAATTCAAATGCTAATTTTGGAATTCTGGCATTTCTAGTTATAGATACACAAAGTGCGTCCTTGAACATCTCAAAATTTTTACCATAATGCGATTTCACTGCCCAATCCGATTGGACTCTACAATCGACTTTGACTGAATTGAAACGACCTAATCCGATCGTCTCTTTTTCCGTGCCTTGAGAAAGGGATTTTCTTAGCGCATAGACTACAGTCTACGAATTAGTTTTCGCATTTTTTGCTATTGTGGGGATTAAAATCTGTAGGGCAATAATCATGATCCATTCTCCCTGATCTACAGGGAGAATGTAAAATTCGAGATTCTAGAACGATTTGAATTTTTCAACGAATGACAACCATAAATGTGTCCAAATTATGCAATGCACTTTTTTCGAACCAAAATGAAGTGATGTGTTATGAATGCCGATTAGTTTCCTGTTCTCTCAATTGGATTATTGAATTTTTAGCGTTCACAGACGCGAAATAGACGAAATTGGTTTTATTACGAGGCGCACAAAATGACTGGCAATTTTGGAAAAATGGGCAACAACATTGTTATGAGAGAGCAAAAAGAGTGGAAGAAAGAAGAAAAAGTGCATTTCAGATTGAAGTTTGAAGGTTTTTTTTGAATGGAAGAGTTTGGCTGCTGCCTGTCTGGTTGAATGTTTTGAATGTGTTGTTGAGGTGCATCTCAAGCCCACTTGAATTCGCATTTGAGCGTTATTTCCACAGAGCCAGACGAGTTTTTGAGCGGCAAAAGCGAAGAGCTTCTAGAGTTGCAGACAGAACAGAGCAGAGACGATGAGTAGAGAATTGACTTCGTGTGAGGTCGAGGGGCACGTCCAGAAAAATACTGCTCTATTGCATTTACAATGAGAAGAAAAAATGAAAAACGACAACTTTATGAATATCATATACTAATTTTTCAACATCCACCTTGTGTGTATTTTGTCGCCATAATTGGCGAAATATTCACAATCAAGAAATTTTAAAAAATACATTTGAAATAATTTTTGATAACGACTAATGATTTCCAGTCTCAATTTTTCTTTAACTTTTGTAAATTACTATGAACTGAATTAACTACGATCATGAACAATATTCAAGATCGAATCGAAAATTGATCATATCATATTATGTTGAACTTGAAAATTATAACTTATTGAGTCTTTGTTATCCTTTTATAAAATACAATAATGCGATTCATAAGGACATGAAAAATGTTACCCAATAAATGACTCATTTTTATCATCAACTATTTAGTGCAATTCGATCTTCGTTGAACGATTCAAGAAAACAGACCCGATGAGGGCTGTTGACACATGCGTCGATAAAATGACTAAGAAGAATCTGAAGCTGTGGGTGTTTCCTGAAGGAACTCGAAATCGACACGGAGGAATGCTGCCATTCAAGAAAGGAGCATTCAATATCGCCATCAAAGTAATTTTATTGAGATACATACATATGATAGGGAAAGATGTCTAGGCCCAAGCACCTATAATTCCTATGGTCACTTCTGACTATCGACCATTTTATTCTAAACCACGCAAGTATTTCCATTTTGGCGGAGAAATCATAACGCAAATCATGGATCCGATTGAGACTAAAGGGGTAAGTGAAGTCTAAGTTTTTGACATCGATCATTAGTTGAACAATGTATGGCTTCACCAAATTAATGATTGACACGTGGAAATAAATTTGTACATCCATATCAAATCCATGGCATGACTCGATGATCCAGATTATGAGATTTGCAGAATTTATATCGTAAAACCTCTAACTGAAACCCATGGGTTTCTATTTTCAGAGGTTCAACTTTCGGAAAAATGAAAACTTCAAACCGTCATAACTTTCGATGTGGTGATCATCGAAGCCTAGAATCGGAAGTAAATATGCCCTAAATGCTCTAAAGAATGCATAGGAATATTTTACAAGATGATTTGAGATGGGTATTAGGTAGTTATGACATTTTGGGGGAGGATTCTATTGGAGGGAAGCTTTAGTTCGAGGTTTTATGATAATTTGAGACATGTTGTCATTATCGTAGTTTTTATTCGATAATTGATTTGAATGGAACATTTTTATGAGCATGATTCTGAAGACACGTAACGATCATCTTTGAAATTTAAGTTCTGTAATTTGTCATCGTCAAAATTAACTTTCAAAAGCATTTTTCTCATTGTGTCAGATTGCTTTTTTCGTGATTAAAATCGTAAACCCGATCTAAAACATTTGAAACGGAAATTTGGGTTTGTCGTGACATCGTGTCATGACAAATTAGTGTGCAAAGTGAGAAAGCATTCGCTTACACCCTCCTAATCCTACAGCCTAGTTCGCCTGGTTGTGACGAATCCAAATAGCCTTTTAAAACTAAATATTTTGGAAAATCAGTTGTATTGTTCCTGATCAATATCAAATAATCAGAGAAATTTAGCTGACACTCGATGACGCTCCAAAGCTAGCTGAAGAAGTGCGTGAGAAGATGCTCAAAATTTACGAGACAGTCAGTGAAGAAGCTCGTCGTAAAATGGAAGCAAAAGGCATCAAAACTGCTTTTAAGCATCAATAAATTATTCAAATTTCTAGATTTTGATTTTGAAATTTGAAACCAACGATCACAACACACAAATCAACAGATCAATTTTGACTGACAGACACATGAAACTTAGACGGAAATGTACACCCCCGCTTACAGACAACCCAAGTCAATCTTTGCCCTGTGCTCATGTTCCGAGCTTATTTCATTGTTCCGGTCCAATTCGGCTAATAGCTTTGATTCTCTTCCCTCTTGATTGAATTAAATCTCTAAGTTCATCGACTGTTGAACTAGCTGTTAGAGGAATCCATCTATAGCAGATCCGGCAACAATCACAAAGTAAACTTGTGTGTTGTCCCGCTTTCAATTCGCTTGATGATGTTTATTTTTTCCCTCGTCGGATAAGCTTACGGACATATTTCCTTTTTCTCGCATTATTCGCCGTTAGCTCAATACACAGATCCTATATCCGTATCACTATTTTATAACTTTCTGGATGAATGTGAAAACCAGGATAGGGATGGATTCGGTGGATTTATTTGCTCAGAAGGCCAATCACACACGGAAGAGACTGGTGTTGGGAAATCAAGAAATTCACTATAAATACGAGGAAGGTTGGTCCATTCGACAAGCAGCTTTCATTCTAACATTCTCCAATTACTCATTCCTACTTCCAGTAATCATCACTTCAACTTTCAGATGAAGTCTCTTCTTGTCGCTCTCCTCGGCGCTTTCGTCATCGCCGTTCTCGCAGCCCCAGCTCCACCGCCCCAGGGTGGTCAGCAACCAACACAGGGACAGCAGGGAGGAAATCAGAGACCCCCTCCCCCTCCTCAGGTATAATAATCAGTCTAATTTACTCATGAATTGGCTTAAGGGAGGCCAGCAGCCAGGACAAGGACAACAGGGTGGCCAGCAACCAACACAGGGACAGCAGGGTGGAAATCAGCAGAGACCCCCACCCCCTCCACAGGTTTGATAATAAAGCCGAAGATTTGTTTATAAATTACTTTAGGGCGGCCAGCAGCCAGGACAGGGACAGCAGGGTGGAAATCAGCAGAGACCCCCACCCCCATCTCAGGTTTGATAATAAAAAC
>LIAE01010550.1:4069-14911 GCA_002287525.1 Diploscapter pachys | reverse complement strand
TGTTACATGAGTCGTTATCATTTGGTACCATACCATGTTTGGTATTGTTTGACTCCAAATTGAATGAGAATAAATAATAAATATCTTTAGCTTCAATTTAAGCCCAAATCTTGGTAGACTACCTATGAAAATATTCTCGTATCATTTTCTTGAAAATTGACATTAAATTTTGTTTTTTAGCTACTACAGCCGATCCTTGTTTCACCAATTCAGCTCCATTAGCTGAATGTGGTAAGTCTTAACAACTTTTCAAACCAACTATTTTATTATCAACTCAAGAAGAAATCTATTGCCGAGTCCATAAATCTTATGAATCTTTTTTCGGAGAAATCATTGTTTTCTGGAAAAACTACTGTATATGTTCCGAGAGCATATTCATCCATTAAATTCGATTAAAATTCATACATCAAATTTGTAAGAATAGTGTATGAATTACAAAGAAAGCGTTATCACTTCTTTTCAATCGAACTTAGCTATCAACATCAAATTTACATGAATAAACGACCAAATGATTTTTTTTTCAAATGTAAATTTAACAATTTCAGCTGCACAATGTCCTTCTGGGTGGGATTTTGTTGGCGGAAAATGCTATAAGGTGATCGTTGAATACCATTTTCGCTTTAATTTCATTTTGTGAATAGCAAGGATTTTACAGTACTTTGCAATTCGTGCCACTTGGAACGAAGCAGCTGCGGCTTGCATGGGATTATGCCCCTCAGGAATGTGTCATCTATCAAGGCTTTACAGCTAACAGCAAGGCATGGACTTATGGAATTATTGTAAGAAATTTCATGAGAACTTATTAATGTATAAATTAGTTTGGAACATTCGATTTCTAAATTGCGTGTTTTTCATCTTGCGGAATCAATAAGACTGTACTCACGAAAGAAGCTAATGGTTAGAGAGGCCAAATCAGTTTTCAACATTGATTTTAACGTTTAAATTTGCTATCAGTCTGATCATCGGACTCATGCTGATCTCAAAACTTTTTAGATCTCCGAAAACAATCTATCCTAAGTAAATCTATGAACATCTTTGTAGAGCGAACCTTTCCTGTTGTACCCTTCCCGAATTTTTCAGACAATAAACTCACAACCAACTTACTATTTATTAAAAGATGTAATTTAATGTAAAATTCATCCGAATTATGTCGAAACTGGCCAAAATTTTTTACTAACTAAATTTAGTAAAAATTAAACAGGATAATTAAATCATCTATTGATTTTCTCCTTTTTCAGTGCGTACGAATGGCAATCATTTCGCTTGTTGGATTGATGTACATAGAATCGCAACTGATCCTACTGTAAGTCATCATTCTACTTATAGGCAATTTTGAAAATAGAACGATAGAAACATACGAAAATAGTAAAGGGTTAGGGGAGGGAAGGGATAGACTAGAACATCTTTTACCATATTATTTCGTATGTTCCTATGATTTATCGTTCTACATTTCCAGGTTGTCTACTATGATTAGTTCAAGGATATCTGTTTTCATACTTTTCATCGCTCTGTATTTTTATCTATAAAAAATTTAGGGAGAGTTTGTAGAAAACAGCGATGGCGTGGAATACGACTGTCGTTTTTGGGATCAGGGTTGCAACTTTTTTACACGACACGACACGATACACGATGAATACACGACACGATTGGCAATCGTGTCGTGTCGTGTATTGAATCGTGTACAAAATTTGCAACCCTGTTTGGGATAGAGCAAATGGGTAAGCAAAAAGTTTCTCTGTAACCATGGTTTTAATTGGATAATTGAATCAAAAATCTACAGCAAGAATATCCTCGACTCCTAGAGATCTGGATTGGAACAGTGGGCATGACTCGTGCTGAAGCCACGAATGTTAAGGCTTGGTCGAGATTCTCGTATGGCGATCGCGACGAATCTCGAACATTCCCGCGCATCAGCACAAGTCATGATCACTACATAAATACAGATCTCGAATACATATAAAAAGAATAAGATATAATGAATAATTGAACTTTCAACTAGTGGATAATTATTAATTATATTTAGAGCTCCGTGTAAGAAATTTAGTCAAATTGCAACGGAAGAAGAATTTGATTTTCAAAAATGCGCAAGTATCGCAATACCAGATGTCCATATTTTATAGTAGTGCGTTTATGAAAATCAGTTCTTCGATTTTCCTATGCGCTTTACTAAATTCCTTCAGCTAACACTCCTACTTGGGATTGTGGCCAGGTGAGTCATACTTTTAATTTACTTAAATATTTACCTTTTACAAAAAAAATATTGTTGTACAAAAATTAATCAATTTATACCGAGTAGATCATTTTCGGCAATCTAAAAATTATTTTGTCTTGTTGAGAGTTTATAATAATGTTATTTTGATGAATTGCCGTGATCATCTATTTCCTAAAATGTACTTGACGTCTCTACTTATAAAAGAGATTTTGAAGCTGACTTAGATCAAGGAAAAACGAATTAAATGCCATTAAATTCAGAAACTAATAACCCAAATGCACGTTTTATAATGAATATTTTAGCTATTTGACACTGGATTATGGGTCGACAATGCTGTAAGATTAAGTTTAATCTGAAAATACGAGTGCCGTAAATTCTCTAATAGAATCTTATTTTATTTTTGAGGGGTTGAAAATTAAAAACTCCAAGGCATCTATTACAGGTTTTACGGTATGAAATATTTTAGTTAAAATAACTAGAACAATGGAAGGCAAGAGAAAATATGTGATCAGATTTGGAAGATTTGACCCGATATTAGATTCGTTTAAATTCTTAAAGAAATATCATTTTCGATTATTAAAGGCACATGAAAATAGTTCAGAAACTCACACACCCTATAAGAAATTTCCCAAAATCATATTCAATATTTAGTGCAACACTAAGGCTGCTTCCTATATCTGCGAAACGGACGAACGGACTGGCATGGCATGCCCTCCTTGATTATCCTTCTTATCTGATATTTCACTTTTCAAATCAAAGCTATGAATAAAAATTTTCATTGTTATCAAAAGTGAAATGACAACAAATCGAAAGCTATGGTTCATTGGTAAAATTGCTTAACACTTTCCAGAGAAGTCAGATCAATTTGATTTTTATTTTCGGGACGAGTATCGACAGGTGAAGCTGAACATGCATGCTTTACTTTCTTAAGAGTGAATGTCAGAATTATTCAAAGTGGTGCGGAACAGGAGTCCGTTGATTTGACTAATTTCCACATATGTCATTCAGTTTTTCACATTGATTCTCATGGTGTGGTTTGTTTTTCATAGAAATTATCGTATGCAGGATTACGGTAGCTTAGAGTTTCTACAGACCCGACCTCGGAAAAAAAAAGTATAACTTCCTTATTTCTGAACTAAATCAAGTGGGGTTTTCAGCATTAGATAGCCCATGAAAAACTGAACAATGTATACGTGAAAATCAGCCAAATCGATGGACCCTTGTTCCGCACCCCTTCCTTATAACTTGGATTTTTCCTGACATCCACTCTTAACAGATCGCAGTATAAGGACTGCTCTTGAAATTATGATGATTCAATAAATTATAAATCATAAATCCCAATTGTTGAATTGTTTCGCCTTTGTCTAGAGACTCTGGAGACATTCCGAAGCTAGATAGGCAATTTTATGTAGGTGTGCAATCTACAAGTCCCGATTCGATTTGGTTTGATTTTGAAAATTTGGAACTGAAAAAAATGGTCTTTGGCTTGGAATTGTTAACCTCGATACAGAATTTGAATATTCGAATTGAATCGTGTCTCATATAGAAGAGAGATAAATGGATATAGGAATGAATTTGAATAAAAATTATGAAATAACGAACGACAAAAACTCCGAAGGCAGAGCAACGACGAAATTCTCGCAATAAGTGAGTCATTCCAAGATAATGAACACAGAATGCAGTTGGAATGCGCTTGCCATGTTTTGATTAGCTTAGCCGCATTTAAGCTTACAAGTTGAATTCTTTGATAACGTACTGTACAATAGTGGAACAAACTTGGATGAAACTTCACAACTATTACTCTGAAAAAACCTTCACATAATCATAAGAAATAATATTCATTTTCATCTGAAAACGAGTTCAAGTAACTGAAAATACAGGAAAAGATATCGAAACTGAAGCGTGAAAGGCAGGAAAGCATTGCAAGTAGCATGAAATTAAGAGCAATTTTAAGCTTGAAAGGCCATTTTTACTTTAATTTTGGAATGTTTGTCAGCTTTCGCTTTTTTCTAAATTTCGATATCCATAACAAACAAATAGAATGAAAAAACAAGGACATAAGAATTTAGAAGAAATTTCAAGTTGTGAAAAAAAAAACCAAATTGATGGCACGCAATCGTGTGATACACATCCAAATAATTATCGGTAAATAGGTGTAATAATAGTCATCGAATTTTTAAGTTCACAGCTTGAATTTAGTTTTTCTTTCACTTGAAATGTACAGACCGTATATTTTTCTACCACAAATTTTTAAAGTAAAGCAATTCACATAGCATGGAAGGTTTTATCTTACATCGTCATTATCACTTTTTTTAATTTCAAAAATGAGTAGTTTTCAAACTGCGAACTTTAATTGAAAGGAAAAACTCAGAATATTAAATTTTCGTAGTTAAGGATTGATTCTTACTTGGAGTTGATTAATTTTGAAAAGACCTACTCATTATCAGAAAGGAATATTTGAAAGTACCTTACAAGAAGAAGAAACTGGTTGGAATGCCTAGCAAAGAGAGAGCAACTAGTCGATGATTCGCGCGCTGACGAGCTCGATGGCCACGGGCACAGACCTAATCAGGTCGGGCGGGATCTTTCCAACCAACACGAAATCCGTATGAGCCATCTGAATTAATCATTGTAAAGACTAAAATACGAAATTGAGCAGAATTTCTTTATGAAAAGAGATAAGATAGAATTATATCGCATTCAAATATTAGTTAAAGAACGAGTTGAAAAGTGGGAGGAAATCAGTTGAAATAAAGAATTTCTTATTACTGACAAAAGCTTATTTATAGTCATGCCATGAAAGCTGAGTTATAAATAAAGAATAATTGATAGTAGAGCTGTTCGAAATTCCAACTGGGTCATTGAAAGTTCTAGCTCAGATTCCGAATTTTTCAATTTCCAAATTTCGAAAAGACATAGTGGACAACGGTAATTTCCGACTAGCAACCCACAGTGTTATTCTTCCAGATGAGAAGGCGCCACTGCGACTTATGGCTAGCATCAAGGAAAACGTCACCCTTGGAGGCCTTCAGATTGTATTCCCCGATGGGCATAGTGCACTTGGATGAGAGGGGGCAGTTGGCAGGCAAGTCCAGCATGAAGTCTGCAGCCACTTTGTATGTCTTGTGCTCGTAGGAAGTCAGGCCGACAAACGACAAGGCAGTGCCATTCTGAATATCAGCAATTATAAATGAAATGAATGAACAGAATTGGAGATAAGAGTAGAACCAAGGGTGTGTGGAATTCAGACTCTTATTTTTCGCTGTTCTGCTCGCCTCTTCGAAAATTCGAGACTAGGCAGCAGAGAAAGAATCCTTGCGGGAAATAGCTACTGAATTCATAGGGAAAAGACAAAGACGCCGGAATTATGTGTTGGGTTTCCGTACTCCCCTGATTAGAGCAATTTCTATCGGCAGGAATTTCAAAGGAGCAGTAAAATATTGCATCATACCACAACCATCCAGTTGAATCAGATTTTAAATTTCAAAGAATCATTCATAAAGACGACTTACATCTCCATAGTCATTGTCCCCCGTAATGAGCGCCACGAATTCCTTCCTGAGCTTCGACTCAACCACCTCCATTTTCAGCTTCCAAGTCTTGTCGCCAATTTTGCTGCCCGGCTTGTTCTTCGTTGCCAGAGTCAGCTCGATTTCCCTGAAATTCTCATTTATCTGACGCAAATGGATAAAACGACAAACGAGTTTGGTTTTTCCAGAACTCTCTTACTCAGAAACAACTTAGCAGGTCTGTAGAAATACTTTTTCAGGCCTGTAGTAAAATGCGATACAAGAATTTACGAGCCTATAAACCTGTAGTTTGTACTAACTGGTAAGAGCTCGATCAGTTGTTGTGGCATTTTCTTTCTACTGTTACAGAACAATGTCAGTGATTGTTCGAAAAAAAGAGTGGAAATATGACTCACTTGACATTGTCCGCACTCGAGCTCGAGATGAAAGCGACCTTGGCTACGGTGGGTTTGTTCTCGCCTCCGTTATTCTCTCCATTCCTGTCCTGGTTATTTCCCTCGTTTTTGCTTCTGCCTCTTTTCCTGCCCTTGACGATGTTCTTGGAGTCGATCAGTTCCTCCTTCGGTATTATGCACTCCATTTTGAGGTAGTCGTTCAGCTGAGTCTGAAGGAGTTTCCATAAAGATTCCATTTGAAAAATACAAGATGAAGCATGCCATTATATCATTTCTATTTGAAGATTCCTATAAAATAGACATCTTTTCGAAAAATCAGTTATTATTTCGATTTCTCTGAACCCGCTTCAATTTGTAAACTCGATTCGATCTTCTAAAACTAATGTAAGGAGAAACAAATATGAACTCTAGATCAGAACATGTTTGACTTTATCATTATTATCAAAATATTCAAATTTTAGAAACTTTATTCCGTCTGAATGCATGTTTCCTTTAACCATACCTGATCCTTGAAAGCGGGACGCAAGTCGAGCAGCTGGCTTCCAATGTTCCCTGCAAAATAATGAATAATCCATTTTTTCTGAAAGTAAGTCACAGACCCAAATCATTGCAGGTGGCGTAGAGATGTCTGACCGCGTTCTTCACTCCCCTGCTTTCATTGCTGATAAAGGGCGGAACCTGCAAAGGATAGATAGGAACCGCAAATGGTTTTGCAGAGTTTCCACTTTATCGGAATTTTCTACTCTAACTAATCAAATACGATAAATCGAATCGCGGTTGTGATTCCTTATTTGCAGGTCTGGAAATTTAAAAGAATGAAATTTGGCAATCAGTATACTCTCGATGCATAATCTCAGCAAAATTATTCCAAAGATCTTCACAACTCAGATGCAAGTCGAAAATTGGCTTACCTTGTCAGTGACATAGCCGAATCTCCAGGCCCTGTATTTCTTGTTGACCGCATAGGGGAACTTCTTGCTGAGCGTATCGAGGCAGCTGAGTTGGTCAGGCACGGAGAGGGACTCGTTCTTCAGGATCGATTTGAACATGTTCACCAGTGTCTTGTCGATGAACTCCAGGAAGTCGGGCAGTTCAGACGAGGCAGAGCTCTAAACAGACGGATTGTTCAGTTTGATCTCAAAGGCAGATCAGACTGGTTTGAAAAAGGTGAATTTCAAGCATTATTTCTGGGGTAAGAAAACTTCAATGGAATTTAGGATGAGTTCTCAATCAATTATTCGGAATATCTCAATTTGAGATATTCCATCTCGTTCGGCAAGTTTACAGAGTTCCAAAATACGAATTTATAACTACGGTTTAAGTCGGAACGATTTTCTGCTTGAGCCATTTGCATTGTTTCGTGGTCGTGTAAGATGTGAAATGTTTTATTCTGTCCTAGTAAAGGCGAGAAACATTCAATTTGGAAATCTGTGCAACCAGAAAGACCGTGAATTATGCCAGACTTGACTTTTTTGAAATTTGGCCACCGCAGTTGCAATGGAAAAGTCCCAAGTCTGACCACGCGATAACTTAGTAGCTCGAATTCAACCAACCGTCGTATCGACCGGCTCGGTCTTCACAGTTGCTAACATTTTCTGATTGTGCTCGAAAGACAGCGGCACTGAAAAAGAGAAAATTAGAAAAAGGAAGAAAAGAAATTGAGAAATGACGAAAATGAAATGGACAATGTCACTGCATTTTTGCAAGGTGGTTGCTTTTTTAGCGATTTCATCTCCCGATTTCTCCCGTTTCTGTCGTTTTTTTATTCTTTCCGATTCATCCCAATGCTGGATAGCTCTGAGTTTTGAAGATTATAGGTTCGGAACTCCATCCAACTCTGATTGAGCTGATTCTTTTCACAAAAATGAGTTGAATTTGTCCTAAAATTTGTTTCAACCACTACTTGATCGATCGTTGTTCGAAATCAGCTTACATTGCCCGTTTATTTGGAGATTTTCGCGATTAATTTCTAATTTTCAGTAGCAAGCAAGTGTTCCGAACTAGTAACTAAGAATGACGGTGATGCAAGCAGATCGTCAGACGGGTGCCTTGGATCAGAGCGCTGCTGCAGCGATGGACGAAGCATTCGAGGAGGATCCCGCCGACTTCTTCATGGACATCGAGATACTTCAGGCTCATGGCATTGTGAGTTAGAAATCGAGGAGGAATAAGAAGGTCATGTGGGGAGTCCTTAAAGTTAGCAAGTTTGCATTTTTCGGTTTATGCGGGGAGCTTTATTTTTGAATCAGACATCGAATTTTGACAAATATTCAAGAAAAGTTATTGAGAACGAACCAGTCCGAACTTGTTCAATTCCAATCAGATTTATATACTTTTTCTAGAGAAAAGGGATTTGAACCTTTCAAAAATTATGAAAATTTCTAAGATCTTCCTCTGTACATACATTCGTCTTTGAAATGTTGACAGAACTCTATTTTCTTGCAGAACATGGCTGATATCAAGAAGCTGCAGGCAGTAGGAATCTGCACGGTGAAGGGAGTGATGATGACCACAAAGAAGAGACTGGCTGAAGTGAAGGGGCTGTCCGAGGCGAAGGTCGATAAGATCAAGGAGGTCGCCTGCAAGTTGCTGGTTTGTTTCTCAACTTTCATTCTTTTGAAATTTCCTATTTCTCAAAGTGAACTAAATCCTTCATAAAAGCATCTCCTCAAGCTTCTCAAAGTTGTCTAAATGGTGTGAAAAGAGCTGATATTGTTTGAAACTTCATTCAATCATGTTTGCATTCGCCTCCAGAAGAACGGTTTCATCACTGCCCTGCAAGTGTGTGAGAAGCGCAAGCAGTGCTTCAAGATCTCTACAGGCAGCTCTGAGCTGGACAAGCTGCTGGGAGGGGGCATCGAGAGCCAGTCCATCACTGAAGTGTTCGGCGAGTTCCGCACTGGCAAGACGCAGCTCTCTCACACTCTCTGTGGTGGGATAAAATTTACATGAACGAAAGACTTTTGAAATAATAGCAAGCATCGAGAATATCTCATTCTCATCATGTTGTTAGATACCTTCTTCTGAAAGATAACCTTTCTTGATACGGTGAAAAGTGTTCTACGAATTTATGACATTTTCAAATTTCAGCCACGTGCCAGCTGCCCAGTGGCAACTTCCGCGGAGGCAAAATCATCTACATCGACACGGAGAACACTTTGTAAGCGGAACATCTGCTGTTTCAAGAAAAAGAATAAGTGCATCTTTGATTTTAGTCGCCCGAATCGCCTCCGCCCGATCTGCGATCGTTTCAACATTGACCAGGACGCGATGCTCGAGAACGTCCTCTATGCGAGGGCCTACACTTCTGAGCATCAGGTTCCATAGTCTTTCATGAACATATGTTACTCTTCATTATTTGTATCTGAAATCGAGAAAATCGAAAAAGCAAAATGCTTGATTTAAGATGGAGCTGCTGGACTACGTGGCGGCGAAATTCCACGAGGAGCTGGGCGTATTCAAGCTGCTCATCGTCGATTCCATCATGGCTCTCTTCAGAGTTGACTACTCGGGCAGATAAGATTTCGAACTCATTATTTGTTTTGAAAGAAAAATCTAGAAGAATGGTTCAAAGATTAACTTGTTCATTTGGTTCCATTTCAGAGGCGAGCTGGCAGAAAGACAGCAGAAACTGGCGCAGATGATGAGTCGCCTGCAGAAGATTGCCGAGGAGTACAACGTGGCCGTGTTCATTACCAACCAGATGACGGCCGACCCGGGTGCGGGAATGACTTTCCAGGTCGACAAAGAAATTGCATTTCTCGAAGTTTTCCCTATAATGACACAATTCTGTCGGCTTCTTGAAAATGACACTAATCTATCAAAACTTACGAAGGTCGTGTAAGAGATTAGGTGTTAAGTAGGCTAGGGATATTCGATTTTATACCGAACTGTTGAGCTTATCATTTCGATGTTATAATCACTATAATCATGCCAAAATGGGAATTTCAAGTGCGCCTATATGTCTTATTCAAGAAACCTCCTATCGATCTTGTTTCAAGCTTCATAAATTAGATTCCTTTTTCAGGCAGACCCGAAGAAGCCCATCGGCGGTCACATCCTGGCGCACGCGTCCACCACTCGCATCATGCTCAAGAAGGGTCGTGGAGAGAGTCGCATTGCTAAGGTGGAAGTTTTTAGAGATTTAAGATGAATTCTTCTCACGAACTGAAGAGTCCTAGTAAAAATTTTTCCCATGAAGTGATGAATCATCCAAAATTCTACTTTTCCACAGATCAAATCGCACCTTCTCATAACTCCCCTTTGCAGATCTACGATTCGCCGGACATGCCCGAGAACGAGGCGACGTTCGCCATCTCTAACGGAGGAGTCATCGACTCCAAGGAGTGAATTGACAAAGGTGACAAGGGTGCATAGCTGCAGTCGCCTCTGCCATTCAGTCCCTCGAAGATTCAGGCTGGTTCTTGACATTATTTATATCTATTGCCTTGTAATATTATTTCATTTCTCTCTTCATTTATGTAAATTTTAGGCTAATTTTTCAGCTATTATTGTTTCTTGTTCTCGTTGAAGTTATTTTCTTGAACCATTTCTTTTGCAGTAATGAACATTACATGGATATTAATTTTCACACAATTCTTGTAGAATAAACATTATGATGGATTGAACTTATCTCTGATTGGAAATATTTCTCGGTGTTAGCCGAAAACAGCTACCTATTACCTTTCCATTCATGCACTCTTTT
>LIAE01010548.1:0-13231 GCA_002287525.1 Diploscapter pachys | reverse complement strand
GTTCTTCTGGATACCAACTTCCACAGAAAATCACGGCTCCAAAATATGGCTCGTAAAGTCTTTGAAGGAGCGAATATCCGTATTCGAATTTCATTTTATTATTGCAGATGATTATTAGCGCCTCAAATTGAACAACGCTGGTGGTTTACCATTTTAATTATCTATACCGTGTCGAGAATATTGTTTAATTGGACTATATTTCCCTGCTGTTTCTCTAAAGCCTTGTGAGATGTAATACTATGATTGAATTCTAAATTGTCGAATTTCAAATTATAATTTTAACTCATTTCATAACCAGTAAAACCAGTCTTGTCGCAGAATTCGATAAGGTCCTGAAAATTTTCGATTTTTTGAAGCGCTCTGCTATAATCCTGAAAAGTGAATTTTATCTTAAAGACGACACTTGACACAACTTTTTCACTATTTCCAGTCGATTTATCATTGAATAGCTGCAAAAACATTCGTCGACATTTCACATTTCTTGTCTTCTCAGATTCAGGCAATTCGTAATTTGTTGGTTTAGATAATTGTGGGAATACATATCTAAAATAAGATAAGATATTTATACAAAGACAATAAAATAAAATACCCGATTTCAATCAAATCGCTAACCCATTCTTTGAATAAATCAACATCGTCTTTGGACCAGAATTCCATTTTTCTAAATTTGAAAATGACGAAATAAATATTTTGGAAAAACGAACCCAAACTGTTCAGCCAATTCAATCGCACAATTGACTGTTGAATTATGATCGCAAGTCCAATTATCTAGAAAATTCAAGATCTGACTTGACTTGAGGTAAACGTCTCTAAATTATCCCATAATTTTAGAAAAAAAATGAACCTTACTGTTCATCTTCGAAATCCTTCAGATAATTGTGAGCGTTTCTGATTTGAACTGCGTTCACAGGGTAAAATGCAACGTATTCATCGACGAGATGCAATAATTTCTGCGAAAAGTACGATCGCCAAATGTCAGTTGTTCTAAATTTGAATTTTTATTTTAAATTAACATATTTGTACCTGAAAGAAACAGTAGTAGGCAGAAACATGGTGAAGAATGCATTTCTGTGGAAGAGCGTGTTTTGCGAATTCCAAGGCGAGTACATTTTCTGGCCCAAAATTATGGGAGGCGCATGTCGATTGAAATGCTCTGATGAAGCTCTGGTTGGATTTGCATGTAGTAATCTGAAAGATAAATTTAAAGAAAAAAACTTTAAGAAATGATTAACCTAAAAATGGCATCGACATCAGGATCCATATCAACGAGTCCTTGTTGAACTGCAGCTCTCTTTTGTACTTCACACAAACGAAAATTAGCATCGGTGTGATTGTGTTGCTGAAATCATTAAAAAATGAAAATATTTTTCTTCGTAAACATTACGCTGAAATACTCCAAAGGAAAGGCTCGTAGAAAAAGACACCGGGACACCGGGACACCAGTTAGAAAAAGACACCGGCTTTTTTCTTTTCTTCTCTTGCATTCTTATACTATTTCTTAGAAAACCCGGTGTCTTTTTCTAATCGGTGTCCCGGTGTCCCGGTGTCTTTTTCTATGAGCCCAAAGGAAATCCCCTCGGCCACATGTCTGGTCTTCCAAAATACAGATAAGGATTGAACAGTCGATTTCTGAAAGACAAATTTTATGAAAATTATTTTCAGATGCTCACATCATTGGATCTTCATGATTTCTCTCGAATCTAACTCCACTTAATTGATCTGCGAAGTCAAAAGTATCAAGTCCTCCAAAAATGGGTCGATTATCGTCGTCTGTGTCATAAATCCACTCAGCTCCGTGGGAAATCGCATACAAATAGCCGATCACTTTTCGAGTATACGACTTGTAGGGCAATTTTCGCACCAAGTTTAGTGCTAAATTACAAAAAAAAATAATAAAGTGAATCTTTGGGCCAAACTTTACTATACCTAAGCTCATATCAAGCTGCATTTCAAAAGATAGAAAGTGAACGCCTTCCAAATTCCAATTTTTCGGAGATTTCAGATCCGCTACTACGACTAAATTCCATCCGGAAAGAGATGCAAGATACTGAAATAGAGTTGGTTCATTCCAAGTAACTGCCACTAAGAATGACGTTACCTTGACATCTTCTGTGGGCTCATTAATCGTTGTTAACACTATCCATTTATTATTGCCGATTTCCGGCATTTTTGCTTTAGCTGATTCTATTACGGTTTCAAAATTTTCGCTAAAATATTCCAATTATATAACAATATCCTTAGTATAGGTTTGCATACATAGTCTTGATCTTGCTGCTTCCATATTTGAAGGCAAGCCAATTTATCACAACAAATGCGATAACCGTTAGAATAATCAATTTGTTGAGACTTCTGCGAATATAATTTAGACTAGCATCTGAATATGAAAATGTATATTGGAAACACGGATAAAGTCGTTAGAATACACATATTCATTATGGCTAAAGGAGTCCTAGTCTTCTTTGTAACGTGCGTATAAACTAATCTCAAATAGCGCGTTTAAAGTTTTTGGCATCATTCCACTGTTAAACCATTTTATCTGTAAAATCTTTACACGCTTGACACAGATACCAAAATAACTACAAAATCACTCGATAATGACACGATATCAAAAATTCTCATCTCTCGCATACAGAGGGACTACAGAGGAGACAGATCTGCTGGAGGAAAAATCTGTGAATTCTTTCTCAGCGTTTCTCCATTTCCTCGATGAGCTGGACTAGGATTTGTCTGGCCAAGACAATACATCACCCAAAAAACTTACTTATTGGCAAGGGATCAATTTTCTCTGTTGAAGATGAAATATTATCAGGATCCTCAAGTAGATATTCCGACTCGATCTTCGCGTCAAAAATTTTGCGAAAGAATGTCATCTGGTCGTAATAAGTTAGCAAAGGCTTAGCAGACCTGGGCCCGTACCAAAGTACCCCTTCGGTTGAACTGAGGTCAACCGAACCTCAGCCCAATCGACTCTGAAAAATATTCGATTGAACTGGACTCTCGTCCCAATTCTCGAGAAGTTAGATCGATCTAACTCAATCGGACGACTTATTTTCATCGATTTTACTTTTTGATACTATTTTCAACGTTTATTGCCGCTTATTTTTAGATTAGTTTCATATCGAAATTCAGAATGCCTTTCTGGCTTCCAACACGTCGACGTCGCAGAAGACCAAATACACGATACAGGCGGCAATTTCCGGCCTTAATCTTCAAAAATAGCAATCTCTTTCGTGTGAGATATCGATTCGAAAATCAATGTGCGTCTGTCCTCGAGAAAATTCTCAGTCCATATCTCACAGACGACGTACTGCTCGGAAACTGGACAGTAACGAAACGCAATCAGGTAGAATTCTTATCAACTATGGACGTAAATGATATCAAGTAATAGCTTCTTTCCTGATTAAAATAGAATTTGTCTAAACAAATAATATCAAATTTATGTAAAATTCTCTTGTAATTACTTAGATATGTTGATTATCCTCTAAAGATTGATAAATAGGTTTATAAAATGATGTAATTTTCAGGTGTTAATTACAATGCGGTATTTGGCTGGGAATGGATTCCAGAATGTTGTAGCTGATGCGTTCGGAGTAAGTCAACAAACGGTTTCAAATATCGTTCGGAATGTTGTAAACGCTATCTGTCGGCCTGCCATCAGAGACACCCTTATCCGATTTCCGACTTCCCCGAGGGAACTTCGAACAACACGGACTCTGTTTGCCAAGATCTCCAAATTTTCTAGTATGAATTCGAATAGATTTAGAACAAATATCCAATGTTATTTTTCAGATATTATAGGATTAATTGATGGCTCACTTGTGCCGATTAGATGTCCATCAGTCCACTCTCAGCAATACAGGTCTCGAAAGGGTTTCACGGCAATCAATCTTCTAGCGACCTGCGATGCAAGAGGCTATTTCACTTATATAAATGCACGATTTCCTGGCTCATGCCATGACAGTTTCATTTATAATCAATCGTCTTTAAATAATGCTTTTTTTTTAATATTATCCCCTTTGGAAATGTTATTCTTGCCGATTCAGGCTTTGCTAATTCAAACTCGATAATTGCCCCATTTCCTTCTCAAGCTCTTGATAACAGAAAGTTGAGATTTAATAAAAATCATAAGAAAACGCGGGTTATCATTGAAATGTCTTTTGGGATATTAAAGAGAAGATTCTCAATTTTACAGTCCGGGTTGAGACTTGATCCTGAATTTGCCTCAAAAGTAATAACTTCGTGCATTTGCATTCATAATTTGTTTATTCTTAAACGCTGGAGCTCTACCAGAGTGTTTGGTAGACGGATTTCTCAAATGCCTTTCCCGCCAAGAAATGTGGGAAATATGCGTGATTTTATGAAAGATAATTTGTAGCTTATTTTTTAATAAAAGATTAAATAAATTTTTAGTGAATTTTGCTTATTTTTCAGAATAAGGTTTTCATGGTGCAAAGCTTTTTTCATTTAAAAATGTTTTCAATAGTAAAATGAAAATGTTTAACATATTTTTAAAACAACATGTATTCTTTTCTTGAGAATAAAACAACTTTTCAACAAAAAATGAACGAATTATTGTTTTTATAAGAAAAAACAACAAGATTTTACTAACAAAAGAAACAGGCTTATAAAAAGAATTAAAACCATTTTTCGGATTTAGCGATGTTATAATCGCCCGAAAGCCGATCAAATCCTTGATCAAAAGGCTCGAGAACATTGGAAGTGGATGGGGTATTTACTGGCGAAAAACTAGGGTTTGTCATAAGGTCAACGAATGGGGGGGTGGTGGAACGTGAATTCGATATCTGAGAGAAATGAACCTGAAGCAAATGTGCGATTGATTGGACAGCAGTGAGCATTTGGTGATCCTGTTCCCGTTTCTTCTTCAATTCGTCCACGACTTCCTAAACAATTGGAATATTTGCTCTTCACAAAAATTCAAATCTTTTAATTTGAGATCTAGTGAATCATAAAAAAATTCATTAATTCTACGATCAAATTTTATTTTAAGTAACTACCTGCAGCAAAGAAATCCCCTTGGAATCCATTTTTTGCTGTTTCGTAGGAGGTGGCGCAGCGAAGAAGCTGTCTGGATCATCTTCCTAAATATAAAAAAAAAAACTATGCAAAGCCATCAAATTAAAAAGTTTAGCTTCAATATTTACTCCCATTTTCTGATAAATAGGAATTTCATTTCTAACTAGTCTGCGCTTTCCTTCATAAATGTCACTTATCACCAAAGAAAGCGTAAAAATCTAAAAAATACAAATTGGAAAATGGGGATGTTAAAATAATTTTTTTTCTATATAAATTATGAACAAAATTTCAAGTTGATATATTGCTCTTTATTGTCATTTGAAGATTATTCCAATTTCGACTTACTTCGAGTTCTTCATCCCGAGAGCTGAGCTGGGAGTGAGGGCGTTTCCTTCTCAAAGTATCGGAATAGTTTGTGGGCTTCACAAGATTTCTGACACGGTTCACTTCAGCAACTTCGTCTTCTGGATCGTCTTCATGAAGAGCGATATCCTGAATTTAGTAACATTCCAGCTCAGCGTTTAAAAGCTTGGGAAAATCTGATTTTTCCGAACGTATTAATAGAAATGAAGGAATTATCTTTGTTTTTTTTCAGAATCTTTCAAACGATCAAATGATCAATTAAAAATTACTGTATAAAAAATGGTTTACCTCTTCCAGGTCAATGTCGAACGAGTTTGACGAGAGTACAGAATTGATTGGCACGTCTGAAGCAGGAACTTGATCCGATGGCGTTTTCTTGGCGTCCTTCTTCTTGGCGTCCTTCTTGGCGTCCTTTTCCTTCTGGATGCGCAATTTGTTCAGGATTTTGCTATTCTGAAAATATATATCAATTAATAAATTATAATACTAAAACTCGTTATTATTGACTGAGGAAGTAGGAGATTTAGTAATTAAAAGGGGAAATTTAAAAATCTTTTAGAAAAGATTACGAAATTTGATTTTAAAAAATCGACATGTTTAAAAAAATAAAAATTTTTAAATCATGAAAATTAAAAAAGAAACCCATTTTCCGATTGTGGATTCTTCTCCTTCATCGATACCAACGAATGAGGCTGTCTTTCCGAGTTTGGCAATGATCAATTCCTCAGGATGTGTCAGCTCCAACATATCTTCCAATTCCTGATCGAATCCTGCTCCAGTAGCGGACCTATATCTGAAATTTATTAACTGGGGAGCATCAACCATGAAATTTCAATTTTAAAAATTTCTAACCTATTCATTAAAGTCGCCTTGACCCTGGCATTTCCGTACACGTAGTTGTAGCGCTTCTGGATCTGGGTGGTGCTGTACTCACGTTTTTCTCCTGGGGTGGAAAAATTCGCTTTTAGGTCTTTCAGAATCTTTTCCCAGGCTGCCTTTCTTTTCAAATTAGCGTCAGACACTCTGGCATTTCCATCAAGTTTAGAAAGAGGTCCCTCGAGAACGCGCTCAACGATGAACAGCGTTTCTGCGTCGCAGAACCCGGCGACGCCGCGTCCCATTCCTAAAAACATGAAAAATTGTTGGATAATATTCGAAATAAATAGAATTATTCAGTAATCATTTGAAAAATCTAGGATTTGGGTAAAAATGAAAATGGTACAAGAAAAATGACAAAAAACTGACGAATGTGGAAAAAAAATCAAGGAACGCAAATATACAAGAATAGATCGATCTAACTTTTTTGCCTCGTTTAGCTGCGACGAAAGTTGGGAGGCAAAGTTGCCCCCCAACTTTCGGAGGAGGTGCACTCCTCCAATTTGCACACTATTTCGCTCGGGCGAACGTTAGACGGAGTTCAATCGAATGTTAGATCCATTCAACTGGTTCAATCTAACTCGATTGGGCTCAGCCTAACTCTGATGAATTTTTGAATAGAGCTCATTCTAACTGCAATTAAGAGATAATTACCTAATTATCTTGCAATTTTGACCTTATAGGCAACTAAATTAGGTCTTTCTGCACATCCCCAATATAATTTTTTGTGAATTTCATAACATTTTCTTTGTAAACTATTGAGTTAGATCGACGCCATCTTTTTACGAGATGAGTCTAGCCTTCAGGTGAATCTAACTGATTGGACTGAGTCCAATCTAGGACTTTGGTACGGGCCCTGTACGTGCACGTTCATAGGTTTATAGCAATTTATACGAGTTTGCAGGAATTTGCGAGTCTGAACAGCTTTGCAATTCTTTTTTTTTTCAAAAATTTACAAGCGAAAACAACTGATATTTTTAAAACTCGACAAGCGAAAACGGGAAATTACAAGTGACTACGAAAGATTAGAACTGTAAATTGGAGATCTACACGAGCAGAGCTGAGACGAAATTTCGACTTCGAAAATTTTGGGAAGTCAATTTAGATTTCGAATTTGAAAATTTCAATTTCATCTCAGCTCTGTGCGCGAGCACGTTTACAGGCATTTAATTCCAAATAATTGCAGGTCTGTAAAAATTGGCACTTTCTTAGCAAAAGTTGTGAATTGACGAAATGGCAAAATAACGAAACGTAATAGTGCAGAGAATCCTAAAAACCGGTTGCAATTCAAATTTCAATTCACATTTAAAGGCAAAAACGTGAAAAGATCCTATCTAAATCGACGATAAATCCGTCGAAAACCATTTGAGCGAAAAATAGGCTCAAGACACTCGCAGGCTGAAACCCTCTACAAGGTAAATGAAAATTGCAAAAAAGTGTTCATTTCGGTCTCTTGAATTTCCGTTTTATCTATCGTAAGCGATCTTCATTCTCTCCGAAAGGGCAATTACCAATATCTGTACGAGCGTGGATGTGGATTTACTACGTGCGCGAGTGCATAAAGTGAAGTCGTTACTAAAAATGTTTGGATTCTCCTAATTTATTCCCTACCCTATCCCCTCTATTACCAGCCTATGAAAATTCCCACATATGAAATATACCCTTCAAATGTGCTAGTTTTGTTATAATACTGTGTTAGACTTAAAATCGATATATGCATGGGTTACACGAGTCTGCTTGATTTATAGAATGGGACGGAGTAATCAGATCTAGGGAGGACGATCGTCAGAAACCCCTTGCGACCTACCCCCTATATATTTTCTTAAGAGTTTTGTATCTCTAATCAATCAATAACGTAAACGTTCAAGTTTGCGACCTATCCCCATAGATTTTTTCGTCTGACGAAAGTGCTCCCTAGGTCTGGGAGTAATGCATGTATTGTATCCAAATGTCCACCAAACCAATCCAACGGTCAACACCAAATCCATCTATCTTGGCCCTATTCTCCCACTCATATATTGTATCGGTCAAATGAAGTGACAGTTCGTGTGTTAAAGAGCGCCCTGCGAGAAATGCGCGTATATTGCGCGTCACGACTATGCACAAAGAGGAAGTCTAGAGTGCAGAGAAAGGAGAGTCAGCGAGAGACAGTATAAAGAATGGTGCGCAATTATCTGCGTCTCTCACCTTTTCTCGCTATTTTGACATACGAACTTCACTTAATTTGACCGATAAAATGTCAACAAGATCAAAAATCCAAAACAAAGGAACTTGCCAAATTTTTTGAATCGATCAACTTTTTAACTGTCCCTGTGAAATCATTCTTCTAGCAAAAGAATTAAAGGCTAGTCTTGCTATATTTTTCTTCGAATTTACGCATGTCTTGTTCGTTTTTCGACTCGGACCGTCTGAACTTTTCTATTCGCTTTCTCTATCTCTCTGTCTCTATCTGTATTCTCTGATTTTAGCGACAGTGCACTCTTCCAGTCTGCGGACTTTTTCCTTTCGTCTCCGATCGAAATCTAATGCAAGGCGATCGCTAATCTCGTAAACTATGTTCTATAGACGCATGTCTGATCCTATTCAGATTTAAATCTAAATAAAAAGGATTGGAATTTAAAATGCAATTTTCAATGAGTTTAGGATATTTTTATGAAATAAATTTAGCCTTCTAAACTTTCAAATATAAAGTTTATCTTTATTTTCCCTGAAGATTGGGAAAACTATGCAATGTAAAGATTGTGAAAATAAACCAATGATTTCATTTATACCCATATTTTCAAAATAAACAATAATGCTAAAAATCTCTATAAACACCATTTTTATAGTTGACATTTCAGGAATAACACTTGTGGTAGACGGTTACAACCTTGGAGCAATATCTGAGGTTCATTATTGATGATCAGAAATTTCCTGAAAATTACTTACTTGTATCGCTCATCCGAATTATCGACAACTTGACTCATTTTAATCGGGTGGTAATACACCACATTTTCACTGTAGAATTTAGCTAGACTCCATGTTCGTGATCCAACTGAACTTGGGCCTAAGTTGTATCCATTGATAGGTCTCAAATCAATATTTTTAATAAGTTATTTTTTAAAATCACTGCAAAACACGAGAAAAATAGGTGAAAAATGGTTGTTCACTGAATCACCTACAGGTAATTAACTCTAATTACCGAATAATTATAAAAATCACGAATGAAAACGTCGAAAAATAAATAAAAGCGAAAACCCAGTTTGAATAATGAAATGCACAGTGCATGCCATGACGCGAGAGGGAAGCGTACTGTTTGCACCGCCCCCTTGAGCGAAGGGCACTGGCAACTCCCAACTCCGTTACAATAGACAATAAAATCAGTTTTGTTCAATTCGGGTAACGGACATTGCCTCACCAATGCGAGAATTGCGCGTCTTTCTCCCCTCTCATTTATTTTCACTGCCAAGTAGTCGGAAGATTTCAATAATATATGAAATTTTTGATCACCGAATCATTCGGGCTGAAATGTCAGGATGTGCTTTTGATTATGAGCATAATGCTTAAATCTGTCTAGGAATGAAATTTGATTCCCTTCCGGATGTCCCCAGAAAGGTTGGTTCCAAAAAGTGTTTTATTCGACACAAGTCGAGACTCGATCGAATCCCAAGATTTACCTTGAGTAACTGGGTTAAAAACCGTCGAGTTCAGTGTGGTACAGATATTAATGCAGGTTTCGTGTTGCATGACAAATGATATTGCAAATGCTTTAGTCACATAATGAAATGCTAGAGAGCGCAGACAGGCAGTGGAAATGGCGCGAACAGAAAGAATGATGTGAGCTGTTTCGAAAGTGTTCGCATTTGATTTGAATTAGCTGCATGTTATTCAAGATGAATGCAGCAAAAAACCGATGATTAGCATACGAGATGTTTCACGATGTGTTAAAACATTCATTCCGTTAGTTTTGGCCTGCTGAAGGAAGTACATTTTGGATCATCGAATCATCCGGCTGGAAGTCCAATTCAATGTCATGATGTATGTGATATCATTGTGCCATTGTCACTGTCATTCCATGCATTCAATGCTTTCTTCCTTTTTCCGCCCATTCCAGGTTCCGAATCAGGGCCGCGCGAACGCAGCCCCTCACTCAAAAATTTAGTCGTCGGCGAACCCCAACTCGGAGCTGCCGTGCGGGTCAGCCCAGACCGAAGTGCAATGCCCGGGCCTCGCCACAGATAACCGCCTTCTTGATCGCGGTGTCTCCCGACCAGGTAAGTTTATGAGTCGCTGGGAAGGGGAACAAGTGGGGAATGATTGAGATATTCTGGACCGCATTGACTAGTGCATGATAGAATAGGGAGGAAAAATGGCTAGACACTTTCGAAAGTGGGGAAGACAGTGCGTGGAAATAGAAGAGAAGAATAGTCACATAGTCACTTTGCCAGTAGATTGAAAATGAAATTGATTTTTGGCACTTTTTTCTTCAATCAATTACAGACTACCAAAAATATGAAATTAGCATATCTGAATAACAATGTGCATGTTTATGAATTTGCAAAACAGAATGAACGATATTATTACGTATCCGACACGGGTTTTCACGTTTGAAATTTGAATATCTGAATTTCATCACTAACATTCCTGTATTTTTCCTTTTTCTTTATCTCTTCAGTTTCATATTCACCCCGTTTTGGGGTGTGGGCCGTGTCCAGCTCTAGTGCCACGCTGGAACGACCCGTGATCGGTCGGAGCAAGCCCCGGTTCCGATCAAGCCTCCAAAAATCAAACAACCTTAACTCTCCTCAATTGAGGAGATATCGAAGGTTAATTCGATAAGAACAGTTACTAACTTTGATCTTAGCCATAAGGCCGAGAAGCGATGTCAAGCACCTGACAATTGGAGCAATATTCTGACATAGTGAAATATGAGAGAAGGTTTTCAACTACTGCATCCAAAACAATGCATGATAGAATTGACTAGTCATGGAAATGCTAGAAGAAATAGTGTTGTTGTTCTAGAGAGCTAGAGAGATTGTAGGGCACTAGAACACTATTTCACAATCACTATTTATGAAGACCATTCATAGATTTTTATAGTGATTAGATGCTGTTAAAATTTGGAAATTAGAAGACTCATAAACTCAAAATAAAAGAATTATATGAAATAAAACCGGAACCAGAATTCAATTGTTTGAGTCTATGATCCTACGAAATTTCTTTGCAATATTAGAACCACTAATGAAGAACGTTCTTAGATTTTTAGAGTGAAATGGTAGAATGAAGATACGCAAATTGGAATATCCTGAACATTGAAACGATGTTATCAAAGCAAAAACCGAAGTCGGAATTTCTACTGATCTACTAATTTGAAATTAAATTATCATATAATCAAATGAGCAGCAATGTTCACTTTGTTAAGCAAGATGGTATGAAAAATCTCGAAATTCATAAATTAGCATATTAATTTCAGCTAATGCTATTTATTTCGAAGGAAAATTATTGTATTTTAGAAATGCAACTTATCAGCACTTTTTAGTCTATTCAATAAAATGTGCATCTTTATAATTATTCGTATGAAGCTCTTCAAATTATCACATCGCTATTTAAGAAAAAAGGAAATTACATGACGTCATGTAAATCTTCTAACCAGTTATTATGGTTTTAGTGGAATTTATCATTTTCACCAAATGTCAAATTGAATCATCCGAGAGTGAAACATGTACAGGGTGCGAAAAATTATTGTCGCACTTATTATCTGTTGCCAGATGCATAAAATTTACTACCTATAGCTCCAAATCTTTTTTTTATAGAATCTTTAGATGCTAACGATCATAAGTTCATAAGAAAACTTTTATAATTGTGAAGTATAAATTTTTGAGGGCCACGATATGATTGTTAAAGATTCATAAGACACGCTATATAACTGGGGCGGAAAAAATCAAGTATGGGCATATAGTAAGCAAAATTAAAAATTTTCGTCCCTAAGATAGCTTGATTCACCAAGCATAACATACTATTTTTCAAAAATTTTTAGTGTAATTATGTCGCATAATGCTAAAATCAATGTAGAAAATTATCCCGAATTATCTGAGCTTATAGTTCGCCAGTAATTAGCACACGAATAAGTGCGACAATAATTTGTCCGCACCCTGTAAATGGAAATGGAAAGGAAGGAAATTCATATGTGAAATGATAAATGCAATACACAATATAACAAAACCCAATATTAGTTTCGATATGAAAAGTGGGCTTCTTTGATTGTTGAGATTTAAGAGTAAATGCCAGGAAAAATCAAAGTGTTAACAAAAGGGTGCGAAGCAGGGATCCTCTGATTTTCACACCATATATGCAGTTTTTCATGGTGATAACCGTTTTTCGAAAATCGATTACTGTAGCTTGAAAAATTTCAAGATTCGACCTCGGGAAAAAATCCATAACTTCCTTAGTTGTGGACCAAATTGAATGATTTTTTTTATTTTGTAGATCTTGAGTAGGAGAATATAAAAATATGTCTTTAAAAATTTGTAGAAATTCATTTTGACGGGAAGTTATTGATGGTAGCAGATGGTCGTAGTTACATTATTTGTAGAGTTTTTCATGGACTATCCACTGCAAAAAACCCCATTCGATTCGGTTCAGAAATAAGAAAGTTATGAATTTTTTCCCGAGGTCGAATCTTGAAATTTTCAAGCTACAGTAATCGATTTTCGAAAAAACGGATAGTACCACGAGGATCAGCGTGAAAAACTGAACAAACCCTGTGAAAATCAGCCCGATTTTCGGACCCTGTTTATATCCACGGGTGGCGTAGCGTTATCCAACAAAGATTTTGTTGGACAACGCTACACATTGTGGGATAACGCCCGCCCTCCTATATCTACTTTGCTAAGATTTTGGTTTTTACTGACATTCATTCTTAAGACGCATTCTTTGAATAACCCGAACAAAATATAAAGAGTGGCCGGACAATTGCAAA
>LIAE01010547.1:0-17532 GCA_002287525.1 Diploscapter pachys | reverse complement strand
CTGCAATTAACAAATTGCATTAGATTTTTGAACTTATAACTTTCTTTCATTCTCTTCTAACGTCACTCCGAATTCAAAGAAAGCGATGAATGAACATGCAGAAAAGGTGATTAGGAAGAATTCAGATACTCATATTGGAAGATCATTGATATAAAGAAAGGCAGAAACATGCCTGTCCAAGAATGGCTGAGGAATGAATTTGCCCTCGTTGGGGACTGCAGAGAGCCAGTGCTGAGGGGAAATGCCTTTGCGACGCGATGGAGTCGCCTTCCGAACCTGAAATATATTATAGAAAACAAATGCAGAATAGAAGTTAATCAGTTCAGACTTCTTGAATAAGACATGGGTACACCTTTGAAAAAGAACCAGTATTTGCAAATGAGTGATATGGGTAGAACGAGAAAGGACATGGTGGGTTAATCATTCTTAGAATGAAGAAGAGCATCGTATAGCATTTCGAGACCATGGCCATCCAAAACCCGTCCTATTTATATTGGAATTCTCAATGTTATTAGTTGTAAACTGCGTTTTATTTAGCATGTTCTTTTTTTGTGCCAGTCTCCTATTCAAGAAGCCAGCTTAGCACGTTCAATTTTCTCATTGCATTCTCACCTCAATGATCCTGCCCTGAACGTGGCAGCCATGCAACTCCCTCCTGGCCCGTTCGCAGCCCTCCCGATTGTCCAGAGTCACGAACCCGAATCCCTTCGACCCGCGTTCGTTCATCACGATCTCCACGTTCACCACACGTCCGTATCTGCAATCAAATCATAAGCAATATTGTGTTTGCAGTGAATTATTCATGTCTATCAGCCAATTCTTCTCTTTCATTATTCCAACTTACGGAGTGAACATATTGGCCAAGTCGATTTCCCTGAAGGAGAAAGGGATGTTGGACACGTAGATGCGGTTGTCTGTGAACTCCTCGGGCTCCTTCGTCTTCGGCTTCACGGAGATTGGAACCTCTGGACGGGCATTCGAAGACAGCAGAGTGACTCTGTAAGGAAAGAAGATGATCTGACATGGAAAATGCCATAAAACCGTCTAAAAATCTTCTAGAGTTTTCATCTTCAACCCCATGAAATTTACAGGAATTCTTCGAGATGATTTTCTTTCCAACTTAGAGAAAACCTACTTGTCCTTGCCCAACTCTGCCACGTAACTCTCCCAACCAACAGCAGCGGCCGCATTCGACTGCGAGCGAGTGGACGGAGGGCCGTCAGATGCAAACAGATCCGAGGCAATGGAATGGAGTGAGTGGGTGGAGTGCGAGTGGGACAGAGAGGGATGGGAGACAGGCACTGTGAACTCAGATGAAGGGGGTACGAACTGATCCATTTCAACTGGATGCTGGGGTGAAATCACTGAAAAAATGCGATAAAACGAGAAAATCATCACGACGGAAATTAATTCTTGAGGGAACTTCGAGAGGAATCAAGTTCCGAAATGAGAGAATTGCTACAATTTGGGGTAGATTCAGAAATCATGAAAGAAACGGACAACTATCAAAAACTTGGTCAAGAAGAGGGAAATGGTCGTGAAAATCAAAGAAACCACTTTCAGCACTTTGAACCAAAGTGAGCTGTTGTAATTGTGAAACGAAGTGAGAAAAATGATGTGCTCTCGAGAATTCAAAAAGAAACGCAAGATTTCAAGGAAAAAAATCAAGCAAGTGGTTGCGGTATTGAATCTCGATGAGACGAGACATCTTCATTTCAAACAAGAACAGTCTTCCAAAATAGTATTTATTGAAAAAATTGACGTGGAAAAAAGTAGATAGAATTTGACAGTAATGTGATGAGGATGTGGTCCTGAAGAGGACCGTTGGGTTAGATTTCCGGAGTGCTCTTCTTCTCTTCAGCTAATCGACTTATCCGCCGAATCCGTACAGAGTGCGTCCCTGGCGCTTGAGGGCGTAGACCACGTCCATCGCTGTGACGGTCTTACGCTTCGCGTGCTCGCAGTACGTCACCGCGTCACGAATCACGTTCTCCAGGAACATCTGCAACTTGTTGAATTTGACAGAGAATTGTCATTTTGAGCCAACCTTGAGCACGCCACGCGTTTCCTCGTAGATGAGTCCGGAGATGCGCTTGACGCCGCCGCGACGAGCCAGACGACGGATGGCAGGCTGAAAATGAAGAAATTAGGCCAATCCTAAAATTTCCTGCACTCTTTCGACTTGCCTTGGTGATGCCCTGGATGTTGTCCCTGAGCACTTTGCGATGGCGCTTGGCTCCTCCCTTACCGAGTCCCTTTCCTCCTTTGCCGCGGCCGGACATTGTCGATTGAAGACGAAGTTGAACGCAGAAGTGGCGAAAATTCACTGACACTCGAGAAACGAGATGAAGAATGAAGGAAGCTGACTGCCTTTTATACGGTTTTCGAGTGGGCGGGGTCAGAAAAGAGCAAGTGGTCAGTGAAACAAGCCTCGCCCATTTCAAGGCGGTATAAAGGCAGTCTGTTCCCGCCATTCTTCATCTCGTTTTCCGAGTGTCGGCGAATTCCGTCAGTTCTTCGTTTCATCCTTCTGCGTTCAACTTCGTTTCTGTGATGGCCCGCACCAAGCAGACTGCTCGCAAATCGACTGGAGGCAAGGCTCCTCGCAAGCAGCTCGCCACCAAGGTGTGTTTCAAGGGAATTGCAAGAGAATTTTAGGCCAACAACGATTTAGTTAATTTCAGGCAGCCCGCAAGTCCGCACCGGCCACTGGCGGAGTCAAGAAGCCCCACCGCTATCGTCCCGGCACCGTGGCTCTGCGCGAGATCCGCCGCTACCAGAAGTCCACTGAACTCCTGCTCAGAAAACTGCCATTCCAGGTAAAAAGCCTTGAAATTCGTTTTCCCCTTTCGAATTCGGTAAATTTCAGCGTCTGGTCCGTGAAATCGCCCAGGACTTCAAGACGGATCTCCGCTTCCAGTCGTCTGCAGTGCTCGCCCTGCAGGAGGCTGCCGAAGCCTACCTGGTCGGCCTGTTCGAGGACACCAATCTGTGCGCGATCCACGCCAAGCGAGTCACCATCATGCCCAAGGACATCCAGCTCGCCAGAAGGATCAGAGGCGAACGCAACTAGGCTGCCACACTGACTCGGCTACATAACCAATTCATCCCAACGGTCCTCTTCAGGACCATCATCTTCATTGTTCTGTACCGCAATTTATTCTTATTTTATTGTTCTTTGCCAATGATCAAATAAATACTTATTTGGAAGAACATGTTCATATTTGTGAGATCGCTTAAGAATTTATAGAAATGATCTAGACTAGATATCAACTTTACAAGGTTGTCGGTTGGAAAACTTCCAAGTTTGTCAAATCAGTATTCAGTAGATTCATGCAAGAAGGCTTGGAACATCAATTTCCCAGAAAAGTTTATTGAATCGAACAAAATAACAAAAGCATACTGTAGTCGAATACCCAGCAAAAATAAGTGAGGTTGAGTTTACAGAAATGTTGGTCCTAACGAGGACCTTTGGGATAGATTGGAGTTGAAGAAGGAAAGGAAGTTAAACTGCCCGTTTCAGTCAGCGCTCATTCCTCGGCCATTGCAGTCTTATCGTGCTTGCCAGTCTTCTTGGGCAGCAGTCCAGCGTGGATGTTCGGCAGGACGCCTCCTGAAATTGGATCTTTTAAAGAATGAATTGACAATTAGAACAATTCACGTCTTTAACTGTACCCTGTATGATTTCTAGATTTTCAAATAGCCGGATCCGACTTCTCCAAACAATCCGCAGTGTCATATATCGAGAAGAAAAGAGCATGTCTTCTTTTTCTCTGCGGGTCGAGTTTGGAGAAGTCGGAGTCGGATTATTGTAAATCTCAGAACTGACCCTCAGAAAGAGTGACTCCGCTGAGCAGCTTGTTGAGCTCCTCGTCGTTGCGAATGGCGAGCTGCAAATGACGCGGATTGATGCGAGTCTTCTTGTTGTCGCGAGCCGCGTTGCCGGCCAACTCGAGCACTTCCGCCGCGAGGTATTCCAGGGCTGCCGCCAGATAGACCTGCAAGGGAGGCAGATGAATTCAGAATTTTTTCATTCAAATGTCTCACCGCAGTGCCACCACCGATTCTCTGCGCGTAGTTGCCCTTTCTGAGCTTGCGGTGGATCCTGCCGACGGGGAACTGCAGGCCGGCGCGCGACGAACGCGACTTGCCCTTCGAACGAATCTTGCCGCTCTTGCCAGCTGAAATTGATGATTTGATGGAATTACCACGAGTTTACTGTATTTTCATTAGATAACCACGTTCATTCGTAACATTCACCAAAATTTAGGCTAAAGTAGTTGGGAAAAGAAAAGAATTGGTTATCTTTACAAATTGTAGCCATGGTGAACTGTTGAAAGATCTAGAAGACAGAATTTGATCGACTTACTGCGTCCAGACATTGCTGTTGGTTGGAGACGTAAAGAGGTTGGGGTAGGAACGCAGAAAACTGAACGAATCAGCAGAAAACCGAGAAATGATGAAACCACTTGTTTTCGCCCGCCTTTTATACCCCCTCCAGCCCACGCCCACTCATTTCGTTGTTCATATACTTCCCTTTCTTCATTCAACCACTTTGTATTTTTCTGCGATTTCGGGTCTTCCTGCTTCGTTCAACTTTTGCTGTTCTGTCGCAATGGTTCGTCCCAAGATGGCTGGCACAGGCGGTTCTGCATCGAAGAAGGAGATCAAGAAGTCGGAGAGTCAGATGATGAGGGCTGGCGACAAGAAGAAGCGCAAGCACTCCAGGAAGGAATCCTACTCCGTTTACATCTACCGCGTCCTCAAGCAGGTATGCACTTCAAATTTTAGGCCTTGGAAGGGGTTTGAATTTTTTAAAAAAATATTTTAATTTTGGGATTAAACATTCATTTCTGAATCTGAAGTAGAATGGAAAATTGTCGAGAATCATACAATTCAATGTAGCAAATTCTCTTGTGAAACATTCTTCGAGACGAATATTGACCATCCTTGTCATTCATTCGTTTAATTGCAGGTCCACCCCGACACGGGCGTCTCTGGCAAGGCGATGTCGATCATGAACTCCTTCGTGAATGACGTCTTCGAGCGCATCGCTTCGGAAGCCTCTCGACTCGCTCACTACAGCAAGCGGTCCACCATCTCGTCCAGGGAAATTCAGGCAAGTCTAGTTAACTTGGAAATGAATGATTCACGCGTTTTTCGATGCATGTGCAAAATTTGAAACAAGTTGGCAACATGGTAAGAGATTCTTCAAAACGGCTTTTTGAATAATTCACCCACTCAATGTAACTAGATTAGGTTAGGTACGACCATGTATTGTCAAATACTCGAACACTGATCATTTTGGAACAACATTATGGGTCAATCAAATCCTATCTATCCATATACCAGAAAATCTGTGATATAACAAAAATTGAACTATTTGACAAGTCCATCAGAACTATCGTTATCTAATCCTTCAAGTTTTCAGACTGCGGTTCGTCTCATTCTGCCCGGAGAGCTGTCGAAGCACGCCGTGTCCGAGGGAACCAAGGCCATCACCAAGTACACCAGCAGCAAGTAGAGCTCTTCACTTCTGCAGACAGATAGACGTGTCCAATCCAATTCATCCCAAAGGTCCTCGTTAGGACCAATCTCTCACGCTATTTCTGTATTTTGAAACTTCTCGGTTGATTGACCAATAAATATTTTTGACATGCAAGTTCTTGGTTTCTCAAAGTTGGTTGAGTCCATTCAATTTTTTTTATTTTAAAATAATTTCTTGAATTTTTTCTCTTCAGAAATGGATGCAGGACTCAATGACCTGTCCATTCATGGGCAGAGGTGCTGATGGACCCGGCCCGACCCGCATTTTTGCGGGCCGGGTCCGAGGAAATGGGTTTTTCAACGGGCCGGGTCCGGGGAAATTTTTTCCAGCGGGTCGGGTCGGGTCCAAAAAATCCGGACCCGCCAGCACCTCTGTTCATGGGTAAATCAGCGCGGTGGGGTCAGTTTGGCAAAATGGCTGGCGGTCCCTACCTAAAACGATGAAATTTTTTCTTCAAACTTTCTTCATTCTCGAGACTTGGTGTATATTAGTTTCCAATTTAACTTGGAATAATTAATGCAATTTTGTTTTATTTCAGAAGAAACAGCCAACTAATTCCGATAAGAAGCAGCAATAATTAGAGTCCATCTAAATGTTGTTCAATAAAAGTCATTCGGTTTGGCCCATAAATAAGAGTTATGATTTTTTTCCTGAGGTGTTGGGTCAGTCAAACCTTCAATCTACCGTAATCCTATATACGATGATTTTTTATGAAAAATAAACATCTGATCATCAGCATGAAAAACTGAACAATATATGTGAAAATCAGCCAAATCGGCGGACCCCTGTTCCGCACCACTTTGAATAAGTCTGACATTCACTCCTAAATTTACGAGAATATTTATTTTCTTTGTATGAGCATGACAGAGTTAACTTTATCTGTGTATATAATACAAAGAATATCATTATATGAGACGTTATTCGTAAAAATCGAGTTTTTTTTTTTATAAAGGGGGGTGGTACCCAAGGAGTTGACTCTCGAATTTTGAGCTGATTTTTTGTTCCTGGGGGTTTTCGACCACGCTGATGACGAATAGCACTGGAAAAGAAACATACAAGAGCCTTTCCTCTACCCTACCCTACACTATTTTCGTATGTCTTCTCGTTTTGTTGTCTTGTTTTTTTCAGATTACCAAATTTCGCAACGACAATTATTGAATTCTAAATTGTGCTTACACTTCGATACCTCATTGCAATGCAAAAACTGCATAAAAAGTCAATGGTAATAGAGATTATACTTCGGTATTCGAATTTTCTCAAATGATAATTGCTTTATGATTGCAAAATTTAATAAATATTTGATGAAGGCAAGTATTTTGCAAGATGAAAGGTTGAATGTTAATTTTCATGGTATTTAGAAAAAAAGCATATTTCAAAATATGATTGGTAAGCACATCACAATGACCTGGTGGCGACTTCTTTTCAAATCTCATAACAATCAACAAAACTGTTTGAATATCCGCAGACTTTCGTATTCGCCCCCTTCTGTCTACTTTTACATGCGTCTCTACCTCTATTGTCGGCGCTTGTTTTATGCCGTTCTCTTACATTCCATTCAAAATCGTTTATCGAAATAATTTTTATTATTTTTTTATTTCCAGTCTTCGAAGATGGGCAATACAGAAGAAGAAAAAGAAGACGAGAACGGTTCCGAGACGAGCACAGAGGACGACGGGGAAACGAGTCTCGAGAGCAGTCAGGTTGGACAGAGACCGGGAGTGGGGATGAATGATAGAAGGCAATTTAGAGTGGATCGTCCTCTTCGAGTTCGGACTCGGATTCAGAAGGGAAAAAGAGTGGATCGGACGACTCGTCGAGTGGGGATGAGACATTCAGCGGAAGCAGCAGCGGCAGTGACGATGAACAGGTTAGATTTGCGAGTTGTTCTGAACTAGAGGCTAAAATTGCAACTAATCCTAAAAGAACCGCAAATTCTTGATTTCATTGTTAGAGTGGAATTAATTAATTCAACAACAGGAAGAAGAATCGAATAACAATGACACGGATAGCGATGACGAGGAGTGGGCAGAGGCTGCTTGGCAGGACGAGCATGCAGACATTTGCAGTGAATTGCATGTCAGAGACAAGACTAGGGAGAATCAGGTAACTGTTTGAAATTATGAACCAGAAAAATAGATTCGGAAACAGGAATTCTGATTCGACATTTTGTCTCGGAATTTCAATCCCGGTTCCTAATTTTTTTAAATTGAAATTCCGAACGTCCCTGATCAAATTTTCTCATCTACTCTTTCAAACTTTCCTAATTTCAATGAATGATTTAATAGGTTTTTGACATATTCAATTACAGGAAGCAGAAGTGCAGAGGAAATATGCAGAGGCTTCTGCGATGGCCTCTTCGGGGCAGACAGAAAAGGCGAGGAGTTGGATGATCGAGTTGTGCAACCACTCGCTTTTCGATGAAATCAGAAAGAAACTCGATTCGACTACAAATGAAGAGACACAAATCGACAGGTTAACAAAGTGCACATTTTTTTATTCACGAGAAACATTTGACCTCGAGTCCGGCTTTTTGAGTGCGAGAAAGTGGAATCTACCAAATTGGCATCGCTGATTTGATTGGCTCCACTTGCTCGCAGTCAGGACACCGGACCCGAGGTCAAATGCTTCCCTTGTTAGAAGTAGTGATTGGGTAGAGAACCAAAATGTAGCTTGAAAGAAATGTTGAAGAAAATTGTAGGAAATTTCGTTTCTTCCACTATTTATAGTCACTAATGACGAAATTTGTATATTCTCATTCATTGTTTTCAGCAATTCCAAACTCATGCGTCTGTACGTGTCGATCAACAACCGTCTGCTGTGCCTGGACACCTCCCACCTGCCCAAATACCTCTGCGAGATCCTTCGCATTCTGCCGCACCGCATCGATCTCTGGCAGAGACTGGGCGAGTTCTTCATTCGACAGGGACATCTCGACAGCGGAATCGAGTCTCTGCACCGGGCCTCTGCTCTGCAGACCACTTCTGTCACTGAGGCACTCGTCATTGCCTTCTATCTCAAGGGACATTTCGAAGGTTGGCAGGTTTATCTTATGTTTCATGCTAGCGTGAATATTTTGATTAAAAATGATCAGGTTTGCAACAAAACAACCGCAAATCAGTCTTTTCTACTTCCAAATTTGAGTGCAATTGCCTAATGTTGACAATTCAGCTGCCTTATATCATCTGAAGAAGTTGGATGACATCGGTCTGCTGTTTTCGAACCCGAAAATGCTGGCGATCATGTATAAGATCTACCAGCAGTCTTCGTTCCATGCAAAGCAGATGCAGACCACTTTTTCTGACTTCGAGCCCAGCAAATTCATCAATTCCACGTCCAACCTGGCTGTTTTGGAGGTATTTTTTTAGTTTCGGTGACTCGAACATTTTATTTTTGCTAAAAAAATTCTTTAACGTTTCGCTAATTGGTAAATGATCGGTAAAGTCGGAAAATTGAATATTACGACGAGGGATCACGACCTTCTTGGTATCTAGAAAGAAGGGCAAATACTCAATTATTAAAATCTTGTTATTATAGTCTAAAATTGTCATTATGCTATATTTTTTCTAGTACATTTTGCTCGCTAATCAAGTACATGCTTTTAGTTAGCACCTTATACTTTTCGTGAAAAAAAAAATTCTGATTTAGAATCTGGAACGCTTCTCGTTTTCGGTTGCTGACTCGATTTCGAAGATGAAGGAGGAAGAGCAGAAGAGTCTGCAGGAAGAAGAGGACGAGTTGTACGCCCCGCTCAAAGTCAGCATCGATGCTGAAATGAGGTTGGTCTTTTTTTAAATTTCATTGCAGTGAAAAGTTAAAATGAAATCATGAAGCGGATCAGGGCTGTCAGACGTACGGTCGTCAAATTTATGAACTGAATTTTACACTCAGACAGTGTTAAAGAATCGACTATCGACGTTTTTCTTACATTTTTTCGTAAATTAGAATTAGCTTCTTTGTTTTTTTTTAAAAATATTTATTTATTTGATTGCTCATTAACTGTGATGGTTGACGACGGTGCAGTCATCGAAGGAAACCCACTCTGACGGATAAGCGAACAAAATGACAGAAATGGAAGGTGGACAAGTGCAAATGCAGAGGGGACAGATGAGCGTGGAAGTACAGCTGCGGGACTGGATGAGGAGGGCCGAACAGGCCACGGGCATTCAGACCAACATCCTCATTGTCACTCTCGTCATTCTCCTCGCTGCCATTCTCGAGTCTGTCAATCTCGAATGCAGACAACTCATTGTCAATGGTATGTCATTTCCCTGTGTAGAGGACGTTTGCGACAAAATGATGCTTTTGTTACTGGTTTTTTCATCAAAATCTGATCCTGGCTCTCATTTTTCTCGTTTCTCATTCGTCTTTCGATTTCAATTCTCTAGCCTCTTGAGACTAATTGTGCCAAAAATTATTGCAAAAAGAGTCGTGTCTGTTGCCGAATGACTTTTCTAAACTCAACGCACTGCCACTGTGCTACAGTCGCCTTACTTTGCACGACATCTAAAGCTAGATGCGTCGAGGAAAGGAGGGCGAGAGATCGTTTAAAAGTGAGAGGGCGAATGAAAAGCTAGAAAATCGAAAGCCAGGGCCAGGTTTGGATGAAAAACGGTATATGAATCACCCCAAATTCCTCGTCTTTCCAATTCATCTATCTCATTCCCTTGCAGGTCTGCTCCTCTTCTACCTCTGTCTGCTCGTCTTGCCCCACAGACAATCCCCACTCAGTAACTCAGTCATCGGTTTCTCCCTTCTCCTCTTCCTCTCGATTCTGTCGGATCGTTTCTTCGAATCCTCCATTCCCTTCTACTACCTCCTCAAGCTGCTTCTCTTCCTCTACCTCCTGCTGCCTCCCATGACGCATCTCCGCAAATTCGGCAAAGCCGTCAACAACATGGCTGATAATTCAGTTCGGTATGAAGTTAATGCCGTTTTTCCTAAAATAAGCAAAAGAAAAATTGCCTTACATAATAAAGCATTTGGCTAGCATCCTGTACCTAGATCCATGCACTGCTTTTCGAAAAGATTTTGTATTTCAAAATCGATTTTTAATGGTATGCGCATTGTTGAATGCTCAAACTTACAGCTCTGAGCCAACAGAAAGAACGGCTGTCGATGGCCTGCAGACACCGATGCCTGCAGCAGAGACACCGGCAGAGATGAAGACGGGCAGAAGCAGGACTGCCTCTGTACATACATCCACTGCCAAGTCGCCTGAGCATACTGAAACTGCAGAGAAGGATGGAAAAGGAGTCTACAGGAAAGTCATCGTCATCAATGTAAGTCTAGAATTAGGTCCTGAATAGGTAATCTTTGTATTTGCTTCCTGACAAGGTGGGTTATATTTTCTTTTTTCCTTGTGGATTCAAAATAGATATTCGAACATCTTCATTCTACTAATTTTCCACCTCATCTTCATGAAATATTGCATGACGCATTCATTAAGGAGGAGATAATCGTGTCGCCCTCTGGCAGAGAGCAGAAAGTGGTGAGGAAGAAAGAAGTCCAGAAGACGCCCCTTGAATGAACGAATCAATTATCTTCGAGTTAAAAATCGTGTTGTGCCTTTGAATGCTTCTCAATAAAGATCTCCTGCACGAACCTTTGTATGTTCCTGAAAATATTTACAAGCAAAACATCTGAATAGCCCTGATCCGCTAAACGAAATGTACAAGATACTTTGATTTGGTAAACAGCTTCTAGCATATATAGTAGTAATCAAAAGTATGAAACCAAAAATGAATCTTGGATTCATGATTGGCTCCACTCACTTGCGGTACACCAATACGGCTGAAATTTGATGCATATTTTCGGATGAACAAACCATGAAAATCTGCTAAGTTTTAGCCCGATCCAATTCATTTATGGTTTTTAGAATTTAAAAAATGTAAAATCTTGTTGAAGATAATGGCAAATGTTACACAAAAATAAATCTTCTCTAATTCTCAAATGAACTATTTCCAGCCTGTCTTTTGTGGTGACGATTTTCCTCGATCTGTTCGACCGCATCCATGCCTATTCCTCCGTGTTCCATCAACAGATCGCGTTCGACGAGTGGGCGGATCGATGGATGCAACTGCAGGTGGAAGGCACCGTCAAAGACCTCGTCACTCAGGTCGAGGAGGAACTCAACAAACCCAATCAGGTACGTTTCTAATGCAATTTGTTGAATATGAAAGACATGAGGATGAACAAATTACAATGTTCCTGAAAGCTTAAAAGAATAATGCAGTGTGCACTAAAAGTCTGGATCGCTTCTACATTTAAATTCGAGACTGTAGAAAATAACGTAATTTAACCAGACGATGCAAAACAATGCTGTTGATTAGTTTGAATCTGGGGGATGTGAAACCAAATTAGAACTTTCCCAAATCAAGTACAGATTTAAAAAATATATATATATATATATATTTAGCGGGCCAGACTTGAGGCACACTCTGTAAATAATTGACATTTGTTGACCAATAAAGATCCTGTGGAAAATTGTCTTCTGCAGAGTGAATTTTGAGGGTTCTCACTCAAGCTTCCTTTGATCTTCACTCCTATATGTAATCTCAACCCATTTTCTTCACAAACCAGGGAGCTTACCCCACAAGCGGGGTGGAGAGTTGGGCATAGGATGTTTCGTACAGAAGTGAGATGTTTTGTAACTTTATAACAAATATTAGAAAGGACCTCTCTGTATTTTTGTTCTAAATGTCTCACTTCTGTACAAAACATCCTTCATCCCGGAGAATTTGGTGCTGATTACGAAAGGTCCCTCTCATTGCTGAGTTGAAGTAAGGGTAATTGTGAAATTTCAGATGGAAGAATTGAACAGCGAGGGAACAAGTAACATAAGGAGATCGACACGAAACGTGGAATCAGAAGAAGACAAGGACAAACAGGCTGCCGGGACATCACCTCCTGTCGAGCACAGGAGTTCTGTAGTTTCTGACACTGAATCTGGCATTTTCTCTAATGAGGTTGACTAACTCTTTTCAATTTATTCATTAGGTGAATGAATGCCTTGATTTCGCCTTTGATTTCACAAAATCATGACTTTTTCATCTCTGAGTGCATTCCAACAAGCTACTTCCACTTTCAGCTCTCCCTCTGGCTCGGTCTCTCTATGCATTCAGTCGCTCCTCTGCGAATTGCCTCTGCCACTTCTCGTTCTTCCTCCCCTCCTGTCAAACTCGAAGAAGCCGACAAAGAGAAACTACTAAATGAATTGAGGAACGAGTTGATGAAAGGAACGCACTCAGTCATTCATCTGCTTGGTGAGTTTTTCTTGGTACGAACGAATATATTCATTTTGCCCTGTTCCAGAAACTGTTATTCACCTGATTTGTACCACGTGTCCCGTCTCTGCTCAAGTGCCTGTCGACCTGATTCCTCTTCTAGTTGGCTGCTATCGTCGTCTGCTTTCTTGCTGTCGGATGGACGAAGAAGAATGGATCGAAGCACATCTTCTGCTAGCCGAATTGGGTAACTTTTATCGCTACTTTTCTATAAAAAGTTAGAGAATGGAGGAAGATTAAAATCAGTTTTTGGAGAATTTCTTAATCAGTATCTGCATCAGAACGCTTGAGAATATTCGAAACTTCAGTCTTGGATCAGTTATCGAGACTTCTTTCCATCTTTATTAACGAACAAGTCCTTGTATTTATAGTTTCGATTCTTAGTTCTGCCAAACAAGAAAACCACTTGGGAAACTTCTTTTAAAGATCTGAACTTTAGGCGAGGAATCGGCTCACGGACAGTTGCTGGCGATAGAATTGTCAGACTCGAGGGAATGGCCCGAGTTGTGCACGTGGAAGCGATTTGCCTGGACACATGCTCACAATATCACAAATGAAGACATCAAGTAAGATTTCTTTCCGTTTCTGATGGACTTTTGTCCATTTTCAGACTGCAATACCTCAACACACTGCATTCGCTGATGAGCGAAGATGAATTTCTCTTCACTGCTAAAGGTAATAATTGCTTTCTAGGGTTTTTTTCTTCGATAGAAACTTTAATTTAATTGTACCCTTAAACACTTTAGGTGCGATGTGCATTTCCGATGTGAAGAAGTGCATCGATGATCTCGAGAAGAAACACCGTATCACTTCGGTCGAATCGCTGTGGAAAGCGAAACGGTACAAAGAGGTACCCAAAATAATCTTTTTTTATGAGAAGTTCTATGAATTCCTTTTGAAGTCGATCAAAGAAAATTTTAATTTTACCAACATTCATAGGTTAGCGCTGTCCCATTCTCTTGTGATTTGTTTTGATTTATTTTATTCATTGCAGCTCTGCTCGATTCTGTCGAAAGATATTTCCTTCTCACGAGTGAGTGTCGATGAAATGTATCGTCTCGTGCATATTTGGATGTGCTCTCTCTACGAGCGCAAGAAATTCGGCAAATATCTTCAATTGAATATCCGGTAGGCCAAAATAATATTTATTTCGATTTTATATGATTTCTTTTTTAAAATTTTATAGTCTATTATTCTTGTCAGAAAATTATTTTGGTTGATTGACTTAGGTTGGGTTGAATCCTTCGTCCTCTTCCTTAATTTTTTTTTCTATTTTATTAGCAAAAGCGAGAAGATACGTACTCAAACTGTTTTCTTTAAAACGTACTACTGTAGAAAATAATGAACATTGTTTAATTTCAGCCTTCTGCATTTCCTGCTGGAATGTGACGAGGCCGAGTTCAACTACGACACAGCCCGCGATGTACTGCAGCGTTTCATCGACCTGTCCTCCCTGCCTGCTGCCTCCCTCTCCCATTCCGACCTGCAAACAGCCTCCACTCTGCTTTGCATCCTCATTTCCCTCCCCATCACTGCATTTCTTCTCCCCAAGGCCTGGATCGCTCTCTACTCGCTCGTCGATCTCATCTACAAAGGTTCGTGTTTACGAACGGTAAAAAACTTGACAAAAATGACAAGGGATCTTTTTCTCACACATTTTGTCGTATTTCCCCTATCCCTATAGATTTTCTCGAGTAATTTACTATGCAAATCGTGTATTATCCAAGTCAACAAGTTTCTTTTATAATGGATGACATTTTCCAGACGTGCCAACTCTGTCATATCTGAGCGAACTGAACTCAAACACGGACAACGAGAGAATGCCTCGAAGAGAACTGGATGTACTGATGAAGGCTCACGAGAAGATGGGCGAGAGCAGGATGTGTGGAGCCGATAATGTAAGAAGTCATTTATGGAGTTTTTCATCAATAATAATAATATTTAGTTTTTCTATGAATCATTAATTCATATTTATCTCATTCTGAATTCTTACTAATGAGAGTAAGCAGTGTATGACAAAAGTCTATGCGCCGAAATTAACTCTAACAACTTTCAGATTTCGAGCTCTAAGTTTCAAATTCTAATTAAAACTTGATAGGTATAGAAATTGAAATATGCAGAATTCGAAAATTATATTAAAATGTTCTTAAACATTCACATATCGCGTTAGAGTATGAGCTCATCATGGCGTAAAGACTTGGCCACACTCTCTAGTCTTGCAAAAGAATGAATGTGTCTTTGCCACTTTATTTATACTTGTTTCCTTTGCACAAATTCTCCTTACAGCTAATTCTTACATTCGATGATGAAAGTTCATTTTCAGGGCGAATTCATCATTCTGTTCATGCGATCGATTAAGGAGAAGATATTCGACGACAAAGCGGTGCTGCAAGAACTGCTCAAGAGTGAGAATGGGTGGATCTGGGCTAATGTTCAGGAGGAAGTCGTTCAATGTCTGCATTGCGCATTCGGGTTTGTCGTCAAGCTTTTTACTAATTTTCATCTTTCGTCCATTTCTAAAGTTCAGTGTTTGGATAGGGGTTGTATCGGGTAGACAGGGAATGAAACCTAAAACGACTTAGCCTATGAGCTGATTATTTTTATATCAAATATCCTCTACCACATCCTATCACTAGCTCTTCATAATTCCTGATTCATAGTCCTTGATGGTGAACTATGAGAAAATCTGTCATCATTAGATATATTTCAACAATAGATAGCGAAATGTTTGTAGAAAGTATACGAAGAAGAGACGAACGATGTTCGATCACGGAAGTCACTGCGATTTGAAAACTGAGGACCTGTACGAACTCGCTCTGCCTCTGGCTATGCCTTATCCTCTTCCCGAGCACGATGATAAAGGTTCGTCTTTATCTTCAAGAATAAATTGAAGAAACATCTTTTCAGAGCGATTGGGCCACGATGTCGTCGACTTGATTCAGACAAAATTCCCCGCATTGCTGGAAGCTTCTGAGGACAGAAAAGCAATGTCGGATCAGCTGGATTACTGGTTGAGATTGAATGCGAACAGGGAGTTCAATGATGAATACAAACGGTAAACATTTTCAGTTATTAAACAAATTATTATCATGCTATGAAACTGAAATTTTCAAATACTTCAAAAGCAAATATATGCATTGTTGAATGATGAGCGTATGACGGGAAAAATAGAATAGATGACTGAGAAAGTATTATACTTCCTGCAGTAACAACAAATCTTTTCTTTTTAGTTTCATGAATTTCACATAAAACTAGCCGCTTTATCATTTTTATGTATTATTTGAATTCAGGGAATGGAATTGTGTAGAGAACGAGTCTGTGCTGCAAGCCTCTGTGTGGTACGTGATGGCTCTCAACTATTTCCGAGTCACTGAGGCTGACAAATCGGCTTATTATGCCAAGGTGAGTTTAATTTTCTACCTTTTGCGGGTCTAATCATAATTAAACGGTGTTTTCTTCGTTTTTTACGATAGATATTTCATGGATTTTCATGCAAAATTTAATCTGAAAAGAACTTCGAACTTTATCATCGCTTCCAGCTGTTCTTAACAAGTGACAAATCGACATTCGACAATTTTTCTTATGCAGTAATCTGTTCTGCCTGGGTCATTCTCGGTTATCAGAAGGCTGCTACCGTATTCCAGGTATTTTTTTTCGCATTTTTGTTTACCTTATAGTAGGAGTAAAAGTTAGGAAGCGTTCCTCCGATTTTTGGCTGGTTCTTATCATCGATTATCACCAGTAAAAATATTGATCTGATCAAGTGAAGTGAAGTGGTTTCGTGTGTTAAAAAAGCGCCTTTGCGAAAAATGTGCGTATATTGCGCGTCACGACTATGCACAAAGCAGCTTGGCTTGCAGCTGTCAGAGACGGAGATGCTGGAGAGTCGTCTGATCGAGTCCTCCTTCCTACCCTTCCGAGTGGCCATTTCGATCGACTCCGCCTCGATGAATGCGCATGCACAGCTCGCATCCAGCATATATCAAGTCGCTACGAGACTTCACCGATTCGGATGTCAGGTATTTAAGTTCACGATTTATTTATTCAAGGAGGTGAAATTTTTTGTTCTTTTTTTTCAAAACGAGATTTTTAATATTGACTTTGCTAAGACGATTAGGAAATAATTATTATGATATTTTCATGTATCTGAAGTTTATATGGTGTGGAGCAGTGTATTGGGCGGAAATTTCGACGCCTAAAGTTTTTTTTTCTTCTAGCAAAGGGTCTTTTCTAATTGTTCCAGGAAAAATCCGAAGTCTTTGAGAAGTTTTTTTTTCAGCCCGACTATGTCAATGCTCTCCGCGAAGATGCCGCTCGTCACTTCGAAAAGGCGCTGCAGGTTGACTCGGGGGGATATGGCGAACTGCAGTGGATGTGCTATTTCTTCCTTGCCAAGTTGCAGCTCAAAAAGCATGATTACAACATCGTTACGGTAATTTACTCATAATTTATTCGAAATTTCGCTATAAGTAATATAAGTAACACTCTTCGAACTTTTCTTTAATTTACGATTATTCATTCGCTCTGCCTACAATCAGAAAATTCAATCGTTTTGAAAGTAGAGTATGTTGGTAAAATGGGTAAACACTCCAAGGAATCCCATTTTCTACGAATTTAAATGACCATGATAAATTGAATGCATTTTGCAGGTCCTGGAGAATTTCTACGAGGCAGCGTGTTCGTGCCAGCTGCACGACTTCT
>LIAE01010546.1:159003-201858 GCA_002287525.1 Diploscapter pachys | reverse complement strand
CTGGGACAATTGGCCTGGACTACCAAGCGAATGATGCAAATAATCAAGAAATATCTGCCGACAGCTCTCGAGAGGAAATTTTTACTCTATCGTAGGGAAATATTTCTTGTATTTTCGAAAGTTAACTTTAGTATTTAGTGTATTATAAAAACGACAAAATTTGGGAAGGAAGAATTTGTCTGTTTGATTCGCATAGTTATTCTGTTAAACAGATTACGAAATTTACTGAACATTATGGCCCATATCAAGTAGCAGCTACACGGAATAAAGTAAATTCTTATGATCGTTATTTTGAATAATTTCTCATATTTCAGATTTTTGGAATTGGTGGTAAAAAGAAATCATTTGAAATATATGACTTGAATACTCGACAGATTTCAAGAGGTCTTATCAACAAATCCATGAATGATCGATTCAAAGAATTTACAGGTCCAGATCCTCCCGAATGGCGTATTGATGCATTTGTGGCTTATTTCAAGGACAATTTGTATTATTTGGGTGGATACAATCCTGAAACGATAAGAGAGACAGATCGAGTTGATGTAAGAAGATCGAATGAAAGTCCATGAAATAATTTATTCAGGTTTTAGTAGATGGAAAATGGCAAACAGGACCTACATTTCCTCTTTCAATTATGCGTGCTCAAACAATAGCATGCGATGGCATTTTATACGGTCACATTATAGCATACTCATTATTGTAATTATGGATATTCAGTTATTGGGGGTTATAGAAGTAGAAGGATACTTCGATTAGCAGACAATGAGTGGGAATGGATTAAAATCGGAGATATTCCAGATAGCCGAACTTATTTCGGAGTTGCATCGCTAAATGGAAGAATTTACATAACTGGAGGATTGGAGTCGTTAATTTTGTATGATAAATAATGCATCATTATATATTTAGTGGTAATTCATTAAACTCCTGTCTGTGTTTCGACCCCTCAGCTCCAGTTGGCAGTCGAATTTCTCCAATCGCTGATATGAATTATGCAAGATATTATCATGCGCTCATTGTCGCTAACGGGAAATTGTATGCAATCGGAGGGTGAGCTGAGATTTTGCATATCTCTATACGAAATATTTGTTAACTTAGATTTCAAGAACGTTATATGGAAAATTTTTGTAATTTAATCGAGGAATACGATCCACAAACGAATAAATGGCGTGAAGTTGGGAAATTAACATAAAATAAAAGCTTGATTATTATAATCTCAAACTTCATATAGAAATTTTATTCAATAAAATGTGAAATAATAATTTAATTTCAATGAACACTATACAGACAACTCTCGAAGACATTCAAAAGTAACGAGGGATAATTGTAACTGAAAGAAATATTATTTTAATATTTACTAAAATGAAAACTTGCTACTCTCTCATTCCCCTGAGCTTGTTTCATTTGAATGCGGGATGGGCATTTTTGATGACATTCGAAATTCAGCAAATTGTTGGCCAACCAATTCAATGTTTCATTTTCGAACATTTTCTCATTTATCTAAATTTTCGATTTTCATGAGAGAGTATACCGTAGTTCAAAATAACTTCGAGTAAAAACATACTATATCTTTAACGTCTTAAATAAATTACATTTTAATTAAACTTATAGTGAAAAGCTGCAGAGAATTGGCATTATTTTGGTTAAAACGCCTTGAGAGCAAAATGTTCGATGATATGCCACGCAAAACTTTTCGGATTCTGAATCCTCAACGTCCAGGCTACAGGTACATCATAGGTATTGGGCTCCAAGTGCCGGCGGAAAGTTCGAGACTAAATTCAAAAAATGATGTAAGGTACGAGTAAAATTATCAGGAAATTATGTTTGTCTTGAATCGTTTTGCTTCCGGTCGAAAACCCGGTTCATTTTCTCAGTTTCTGTGTTATTTTGTTCCGTTTTCAGATGCGAGTCCTTGAAATCTCCCCGCACTTTTCCTTTTCGAATTTAAAACGATGAAGAATACCCGCTTTTCCTGTTGTAAAACATCCCGGTAACTTGACGACTAGTGGAAAAATATGAAGTTTAGAGTGAAATTAGAGATGAAAAGTTTTCAGAGATATGAAATGAAAAGTTCGAGAAAGAAAGATTTAGAAAGCGAGAAAAAGCATAATTTATACATACAGAAAATCTGGAAGAGTATATTTTATGGAGAGGGAAAAAGAAGTAGAAACTTTTTCCCAATTCTGTCGATTTCACAACTTTGTGTGCAAATCGTGTCACTTGAAGAGTAACAATAGGGGTAAGCTCTTTCCTTTTCCTCCATATTCATGCATCCTCAAAATATCTGTTTACTCCTATAAAAGGCAGAAGTTAGACCCCAATCCGCCCTCTTGAGCGTCCATTTTTGGAAATTCATGTTATAAATATCGTCCTTTCGTCACTTCAACCCTCAAAATGAGATCTAAAACACCATACTTCACAGTTTTCCTATCAATTCTCCTGACGCCAACAGAAGCCGTACCTCAAATTGGTCTTCCCGCTATGACGATGAACCCATATAGTATGTATGGTAAGCTCTGTAAAATGGTAGCAATTTTGGCATAATAGCAACTTTCCAGGCTTGAATTACCCTATGATGTCCTCTATTTATAATCCAATGATGGGATTTGGTTCCATGGGAATGAACCCATATTTCGGCAGCGGAATCTATTCGAACCCAGGCATGCTAGGCAACATGTATGACTCGTATGGTCTTCGTGGTAACATTTAAAATCACCAAAAATTGCCAAAATCGATATTTCAGGCCCAGTTTACGATGGCATGCCCGATAACTCGATGGGAATGGGGTCGATGGGCACCAATAATTACGACTACATGAACCCATACAGTGGTGGTACATCGTCATCGAGTGGTACCAGTAGCATCAATAATGGTAATACACGAACCAGTGTCAGTGCTTCTTATGGGAAACGAAGTGGGAAATTTTTGTTATATTTTTAGGCGAATCAGGAATTTTAGGCTATTCTTCACCGAGGATGAGCTCTAGCGGGGGATGCTCAACTTGTGGCATGAACGGCATGAACTCGATGGGAGGTATGGGGACAATGAATGGCATGACTCCGATTAGTTCTTTAATGGCCATGCCTTGGAGTAAAAAGTCATAATTTTATCATTTATCATGCTTAAACAATCTGGACAGTAGCGATGTAGTGAGACTTGAAAAGATGCTTATTAGAGGAGAAGATTGGTGGTACCAATATCCTAGTTTGCTCTAATATTTTCCCCATACTATGTCACTATCCCACTACTTTTCCAGATTGCCAACTTTATATCATTTGTATCATTGTGATTATTGAATACGGGATATTTTATATCACTTTTCAATTCTGTCTGTTGGTAATAAAGATTTCGATGAATTTCAGCATTGCAGTTGCCGCACGGTTTTTCTTTCATTTGCTGCAAAATGCGGCAGGTTATTTTAAAGGCGGAACTTATCAAAGCCAAGGTGCTAATTAGTCAAACTGGAAGGAGGCATCATAAATTGTCGAAAACACATTCGAGAAGGTGCTCTCTAGCTCTCAGCTGAATCAGAAGAAATCCCATTGATTCGATGATAAGCTAGAGAAAAAGAAACGCGAAAAATAGTGATTGATTATCCTACCACAGAGAAGTAAAGATTAAGTATGGCAGTGTTTGATTTCTGGAGACTGAAGAGAGATCGAAAGAAAAGAGATAGCACTGATTTTTAGAGAAAAAGAAGCCAAGTGCTCGAAGAAGACAGCCCGCAGAAGGTAGAAAGATAGTCGTCATGCTATTTCTCAATTGCCTCTTCTTTTCTCTCTGATAAATCAATATTCTTTCTCAATTTCCTGTTTCTCTTTCCCTCCTTACAGCGCTTCAGCTCTGCATTGCTTTGCTTTGCACACAGACAACTGAATCATTCTTCTTTCTTTCTTCGTCTTTTGCTTCTTCACATTTTGCTTTTTGTTTCACCTTCTCGCCGTTCGATTTGCCTCCTTGAAAACCACGCCGAATTGCAGAGTTTTTGTCAAAACTATGTGACATTTTGTCATTGTTCACTTCGATGTAAATTTGCCTGATTTCCTGTAGGAAATGGGAAATTACAAGTCGCGGCCCATCTCATCATGTTCAGGTGGGAAATCAATCGATACCTTGGATTTTTGTCATCTTGAAAAGCTAATTCAGTTTTTTTTTTCAATAACCATCTAGCATATTTGTCATAAACCGGATAACACATTTCTAGAAGGTTCGGTCAGAGATGGGGAGAGTCTTGCTTTTGAACCTTCAAAAATCAATAATTTGAGCAGCCATGCCTTCGATTTTCATTAAAGAGTTCGAATCTTTCAGATGAACTAAAGAAGAAAATCTCCGAGGGCTACTCGGTCGTTCGAAGCCGCCTGAACGATGACGTCCGCTTCAGAAGCGCGACATGGATGCCGCTACAAATCGCAGCATTGTAAGCCTTCAAAGCCCCGTAAAATGCTCAAGTTCGATTCAACAATTCCAGTGAAAAATCTCCCCAAGAGTTCACCGATCTGCTTACCGCCGAAAATGTCGAGTCACGAACTCTGCAGCAGCTGACTTTGCTGCATGTCATCTGTGCTGGACACAGTGAATCGGTAAGCCCCGATGCTTTTTTTTTTCAAACCAAAGCTAAATTTTTCAGCAAGTTCAAAAGCTACAAGCAGTCTTTGCCGCTTGCGAGAACGACGACGCCAAGAAGCGATCGCTTCTATCGCAACTCACCAACAACGGTTTCACAGCGTTGCATCTGGCAATTTACAAGGTAGATACCATTGTTCATCAGAGTTTTAAGAAAAAATCAACCTCCAGGGCGATCTCCCCGTGGTCGAGTGTCTGTTGAAGGAGGGAGCAGACCCATCTCTTGCTGGGGGTCATCTTCTTCCACCACTCCATCTAGCCGCAATGACGGGATCGCATCAAATTGTCAACGTAAAGCGAATCATGACACATCCGAAAGGAATTCACACACTTTCAGGTACTACTTGACAAAGGTGCTTCTCTGCTTGCCAATGACTTTGTGAAGTTCACTGCCCTTCATTGTGCCACTTACTTCGCCCACGAGCAAGTCGTCAAAGTTCTGCTGAACCGAGGCGCTGATGCGAATTGGGAAGGAGGAGTCAGAGACCGACCCTTGCATCTGGCCGCTGGAAGAGGACTGACGACGATCACAGTTCAACTTCTTGAAGCTGGGGCAGACCTGACTCTTGCCGACGACGAAGGCAACGTCGCCCTCCACTATGCCGCCAAAGCCGGTCACCTTGCCGCCATCCAATTATTGCTAAAAAGGGCAAAGGGAGCTCAAGAGGTAAACGTCTTGACAGCAGCTTCTATAATTAGAAACTTCTCAGATGGTTTCTACCAGAAACGTCTACGGTGATACGAGTTTACACTTGGCCTGTTATGCGGGACGTCTTGATATCGCTAAATTATTGCTATCGTATTCGAATACGAGTATCGTCAATCAGGTACAAATTTCTGAAAAAACCTTTGCATTTGCAACTTTCTATTTTTCAGGAGAATGCCTTTTCTGAAACTCCTTTGCACGCAGCCTGCACTGGTGGAAGAAGCGTCGAACTCGTTGCGTTTCTGATGAAGCAACCGGGCGTCGACGCCAATTACCAAGGCGCGGATGGGCATACCGCTCTCCATTCCGCTTGCTATCACGGTCATGTCAGGATCGTACAGTACCTACTGGACAACGGAGCTGATCAATCCCTTGCTGCCAAGGCCTCCGACACACCATTGGCTTATCAGTCAAACGGTAGGAAATTTCATCAATGTTTACAGAAAAAATGAAACTCATAGGCACTTTGATGAGGCCCTCCAAAGTAGCAGCAGCTATGATCGCTTTGAATCGAGCCGATACCCCATCAAGCATGTCGTCGCACAATTCAACTATTTCCTTGGAAGATCAGCAGACTCCAGTTCTTTGGGCTTACGAGAAAGGACATGATCGAATCGTCATGCTATTGAAGCACTACGCTAACAAGAGAATGGAGGGAGATCTCTGCAGCGAGTACAGGTACAGAAAGATCTGAAACTTGTGAACATTTTTCTTAAATCCAGTTCGGGTGAATCATCCTATACACCCCTTCCGTCACCGATGGGTCGATTGACTTCATTGACTAGAGATAAAGCCGAGATTCTTCAACTTCGATCCTCGCTGTCTGGACCGTTCCATCTCTCACTAGCTGACGTAGACTTCCAAGAAGCCATCGGCAGCGGTTCATTCGGAAAGGTTTACAAAGGAACCTACAGAGGGCGGACGGTGGCTATCAAGCGGTAATCTTGAAAACACATTTTCAAAAAAACCCCCAAGTTCAGATATCGAGCAATGGCGTTTGGATGCAAGTCCGAAACAGACATGCTCTGCCGAGAAGTCTCCATTTTATCCAGGCTTTCTCACCCCAATATCATCTCTTTCGTCGGTGCCGCCCTTGACGACCCCAGCCAATTCGCGATAATCACTGAATTCGTCGAGAATGGCTCACTCTTCTCCATCCTTCACGAGCAGAAGAGGATCATCACACCGGACTTCCGTCTGAGGATCTCCTTCGATGTCGCCCAAGGAATGCGTTATCTGCACGAGTCAGCAATCAAGACAGTGATTCATCGAGATCTCAACAGCCACAATATCTTGATTCATGTCGATGGACGAGCTGTGGTTTCCGACTTTGGAGAGAGTCGATTTACTAACAACCACGAGGAAGACAACATGACGAAGCAGCCTGGAAATCTCCGATGGATGAGTCCTGTACGTCTTAAAGATTCTAAATAACTTTTATATAGTGGTCTTACCAATAACAAATAAGCACACAGTTCTAACATAACAATCATCTACTATTTCTTATCAATTGTCGTGTAAAAGGTTTCAACGCCGTCTTAGGTTTGAAATCAGATCTAAGGAACACGCAGTCATAGGCGGTATCTATAACTGCGTTGGCATCTATCTAACACAGGCATAATATGCTGTATCTCTACATGCTAATTTCGTAATTAAGAAGTTGAGAACATACAGCAATATAACCCTTTTCAGGAAGTCTTCTCCCAATGCGGTCGGTACGATCACAAAGTGGATATGTTCAGCTTCGCTCTTGTCGTGTGGGAGATTCACTCGGCCGAGTTACCATTTTCTCATCTCAAACCAGCAGCAGCCGCAGCAGAAATGACCTACAAGAAGGGTCGACCGCCTCTGCCAAACTCACCAACTTCTCAGTTTCCCGAGCACATTCTGGGGCTTCTGCCAAGGGCTTGGAACGCCGAGCCTGACATGAGACCGAACTTCTCTGAGGTTTGAAAGCACTTCTGAAGAAATATCAAATACCTTCAGATCATCCCGATTCTTGAGCCCCACGTCGTCAGCCACACTGAGATGGACGTACAATCTACCGTCTCTCAACTCAAGAATCAATGGGAGCAAATGAGCGTCGCGCCACCGCCTTCCAGATCAGGTTCGAAAATTTGTAGCAGGAAAGATAAGCAAATAAGTTCTGATTCCAGTATTTCCATCGACGATAACTACGCTCCACAATATCACTCCCATCGGAACTGTCGAGGAACTTCGTCAGAGGATCGACAAGCACGGCTACGTCACTATCAAAGACCCAATTGTTCCAACATCAACTCAACAGCAACAGCAACAACTACCAAGCCCGGGAAGTCATTCTCCAAAGAAGGAAGTTTCCAAAGACAAGGAACCGGCTAAAGAACCAGTAGCACCAGTTTCTACTCAAGCTTCTCCGAAGAAAGAAGTTGTCAAAGATCCAGTGACCTCAAACTCAAGCCAACCGGCGCAAATGTCAAAAAAGGATCAGAAAGAAGTGGCAAAAGATCCAATCGTGCCCACTTCAGCTCAAAACACTCTAAAGAAAGAGTCTAAAGAGACTGCTAAAGAGCCGATCGTTCCAACTTCAAACCAAGCTTCTCTGAAGAAAGATTCGAAGGATACCACCAAAGAAAAAGAAAACAAGGACGCTCAATCCACTACCAAATCATCGTGACTTTCAGCAAATGTTAGCCAATTTGTGATAGCCCTCAGTTACTTACTTTTCTTACCTATGTATTTGATTCGCTAAATACTATTTAGGAAACAATCAAAGTTATGCAATATCTCACGGGTACATATCGTTAATTCTGCTACAGATGATTTATAATTCATCGGTGAAAATTTGGAACAATAAATAGCTCAATTTTACCTGTTTTTAACTTTTTGTGAAATTGTTATTTTGAGAGTCTAAGTTTGCTTGTTTTAATATTTTCATAATTCCCGTGTTTTGAAATCTGTCTTATTTTTCCTTCTCCTAAAATAGACTCCGGCTTTCACTTCTACATTCCACTACCGATGAAGATTTCATTGGATTTTGCTTAGAGTGCGTGTAGAAGAAGCCTTACAGTAAAATTTTCAATTACTCGGCGTCTTGTCCTCTATAGATCCAAACTTCCTTGCTAATTTTGAGAGAACCAGAGAAAAAGTGCAAAAAAATCACGAGTTTTGATGGGGATCTAGTGGAGCAAAGATAAGAGTGACGCAGGATCGGGAATCCTTACAGGGACTGATAAAAAGATAATATTTAGTGTAAGTGCTAAGCCTATTCTGACCGAGCGTCTCCGAAATAATCTCCTTTATCAATTCAATCTAATTAGAACTGACAAATACTTTTGCTAACTTGTCGAATACTGTATTTCGAATGAAAATGTGTGTCAGCATGTCCGAATGGCTAACGCCGGCGGTTATAGCGAGATTTCGACCTTGGAGGTAGTTTCTTAACCAAACTTTAAACAAATTTGCTTCAGAAAAGTCTTCGCTGCTATCGCTATAATATCAATATTTTTCTCGATGCTGATAATCATCGAAAATATCATATTTCTAGCGATGAATAGTAAACAGTTAGTGCGTTATTTAAAATTTCGCTAAAATTGCTGTTTCAGACACGTTATTTTAATTCTGCTACCATATATTTTATCCTTGATATTGATCACTTTGGGCTGTGCCTTTGCCAGAGTAGCCTATCTCTTGCATAAATACAGTGGCAAACAGAATTTTTGTGGTAAATAAAGGTTATCATAATTGGTCAAAGATACGAAAATTCTCTTAGGTATTAGACCTCAATCTCCAGCGTGGTCTACAGAAATGACGTCCGTAGGAAGTAGGCCTTGCTCACCTCATGGGGTAGGTCAATTTTAGATTTGCATCAAACTTCCGATTTCGTCATCCTTCCTTGCGTAATCCTGTGTATTAATGTGTGCGTTTCAAGCCTGAAATAGGAACCATTTCCCATTTTAGCAAAATCTCCTAACTTGCGCAAATTCAGGAAACTAATTCCTTGCAAGAATCATCTAACTCTCAAATGACCACAGTTGCGTTGTTTCGAACTTCACTATCCGTGCCTACCCACCCATTTTTCATATCTGATGGGGTTCAGAGGTAAGTCGCTGAAAATGTACTAAAATAAAATTTTTAAACTCAGTTACTATGACGAACCACCTGGCTACTATGAGGTTGTATCTCGAGCATCACCGCAACCCCCGGATATTAAAGAGGAGGTTATTCCGTAACTTTAGCCGAAAGTTCGCCAAACTCCCAAAATCATGCCAAATGATTAGAAGGGTTATTTGAAGATGAGTCAGAGTTATTCTTGAATTTTGCGTTGAAGTAAAGCGTGAAAATCAAGAATTTCTCTATTTACCTACACCTACATGCCGAAAATCTCAAGTATTTTTAATCTTTATTTTCGAATTTTCCATCTTCCACGGATTTTTGCTTATATCACCTCAATAAAGATAAGGCGAAAATTGAATGACTCGGAATTTTTGAAAGACTTTTAGAGGGAGTTAGAATAAAAGCACGCCGAAAATTCTGCTGAGTCTAGGACTAACAATTTAAAGTTAGAGAATCCAGCCTTTCTATGAAATTTCTATTCTAGAAAAGCCTTGGCGTAATTTTTTAATACTAAAAGTTAAGACCGGAATGATTTATGAACTTTTTGATGCTGAATTATATAAGCCTAACAGTCAACAACTGATATTTTTAAATTTGTAAATTTCTGACAAAATTAAAAATTACGACTTCGCTCCGAACTAGAGGGCTAATTTTTCGGTCGCCTCCGTTGCACTCGACAGATGCCTTTTACTGGGATCATTCCATTTGGACAGGTTGATTCTGAAAAATAGATGATTTTTTTGAAAATAAAAAAAAAAAAAAAAAACTCACGACATCGTCTGATCTGTTTGTGATTAACTTCGACTTCTAATAGATAGAGATAGGAAGGACAGGGCGGAATTTTGGAAATCTAAGAATATGAAGTTATTTTTAAAAGCCAGAAGATGGAAAACAAGTACCGGCTTAATCAACTCTTGCTTCTTCTCGGGTCGTTTCTTTTTTCTCGGAGGCATTCGGAACGTCGCGAATTGTTGGGCCAATTCGGTCTTTTTCTTTGCGATTTCCTTGATCTGGAATTGTTGCAGAAATAAATACGAGTCCTTTAAAATGTAGCAAACCAACCGCATTCCTCAACGTCATTCCGACCTGACTGATATAGGTCTCCATGGGTATCTGCTCTGCTTTGCTACAGCAGTAATGTTGCATCGACTTGCGGTTCCTTTTGCAATAGTAGCCTGATGGACATCGGTGGTATCGATTACAGACGACCGGAGTGTTCGTTGACGGGAACATCAACGCTTCGCCTCCAAGGCAGAAGTCTTTGACCATCGCTGAATTTAAAAAATCGGTCAAATTTATCAACTTTTCACATACCCCCAGTTTTCATTGCCGCACCCGAGCAGCAGAAGTAATTCTGGGCCTGCTTCGAGAAAGTGCATGTATATCCGACAGGGCAGGTCTGCCCGAGGACACATTGCTTCGCGATGCCATTCGTCAGATATGGCACTCGGGGTGAGGTGCAAAGACCTGAAATTGACATTGTCCTAAAAGAGAACCTTTAAGAATGTCCTACCTTCATTCAAATCCTTTCCGATTGTAATCTTGACAGGTGGCTGAATTTGTTTGATTGGTCCGAGAGGAACTGATAAGGTGTGTCTTCCCCCAGCGGATCTGGTCTTCGGATCACAGCGATCGCCCTAGATTTTTTTTTATGAAGTTGGAAAAAACGGCAATTCCTTACCTTTCTCTGTGTATTTTTAGGGCAATCGCAGACCCCATCGATGCACGCCCCCATTCCCATACATTGGGCACTGTGGACGCAGGATCTTCCGAGGGAAACCATCGGGAAACATTCGTTAGCTATTTTCACATGACGATCGCCGCATCTCGGATCATCCAAGGGTATGCATTGCTGGGCGATTTCCTTCGTTTTTTTCGGACATTTACAAATTTCTCTTTCACAGATCGAATCGCCTTGACATTGAATCGTATCCTCGCAGCTCAACCCAACCGCTCGTTTCGGCATACAGACTCCATTTACTGACACTTCAGAAGCATCGCAGACTGGAAAAGGAGATAAAGACGAAAAGTAAATTATTTAAAGAGAAACCCTACCTTCGCCTCCCGCACAACAGAGTTCCAATCCAGTTTTTCCTTTAACGCAAGCGAATCCTTCCGGACATGCGGAGCCTCCGTTCATCGAACATGCTTGAGCTTCACCGGAGATACCGACGAAAGCGACCTAAAGTCAAATTTAGGGTTTTCATGAAAAAGAATATTTTAGTTGCACCATATCAGTAGGGCAATCGCTCGGTATTCCACAGCACTGGAATTGCTTGTTCTGGGTAGAGAATTGACAGAAGTATCCGGCTAAAATTATGCTAAGCTTAAGGAAATAGTTTATCATTTCTAACTTGGACAGGAATGAGTTGCTGATGTACAGACCTAAAAATGTTCTACATCGAAACTCTACTCTCTTATCCACTTACTTTCGGCCTTCTCGTATCGGGATCAGAAAATGCCACTTGTTTCGCTGGACAACCGTCGTCTAAAAATGGAAAATTAAAATCCAACATCACTTCCAGAATACGGCTCAAGGAAAAAGTTACTTTCAATGGGCGGTGGAAGGGGATCGGCTCCACAGCATTGGTATCTCTGCATTCTCACTGACCACTGGCAACTAAATGTAGGAGGGCAACCTTGATTTGCTGCAAGGCTGAATGGGTCGCAGGAAACAACCTGGAAAGAGCGTATCACCAAAGGAGATAATTCCCAAATACCTCATTTCTCTCGAAGTACGAGACTTGGCCTGGTGGGCAGCCGTCTGATGCTGACATTTGGGGTTGACCTCTGCAGCAGTAACCGACGAGACCATCGAATTGAGCCATACACGAGTAGCCTGCCGGACAAGCAACGAAGTGGCCAATCGTACAAGACCTCGGCATTCCGGAAGATTCGTCAACGAAGTATTCTTCCTTGTGGGGGCAAATGTCGGAAACCGAGCAGCAATACCCTTGTAGCGCGGATTTGACGTCGCTCATGCATTCAAATCCATCTGCACAACCAGAAGCGGTCGCATGCATCGTGCATCTCATCGGGTACAACGTCATCTGATCCTTGTATGGAGCTCGTCCCATTGGGCAGTAATTTTTGTTAATCGACCCACAGCAGAAGTAACGATTCTTGACGGGGTTGAATCTGAAAACAACATTTCTTCAAGCACAAAATAAAATGATGATCTAGCCTGCATAAATAGTCTTTGGGACACGAGTTATGCTCGTTGATGAGACACTCCCGAACCGACATATCAACCGCGCTAATGTAAGCTTTCTCCCCGTCGGGGCAAACTCCCATATCCGTCGCTCCGCAGCAAACACTCTGATCAGTTAGACCGTCGTAGACGCACTAAACATTAGCATATTTGTGCAAGGGAGATGAAGTGACACAATAGATTTCGCTTTTGCAAAATTGAATACCTGGAAGTTCTTTGGACAATTATTCTGTAGTTCTTCACTGCACGAAATCGGCAGTGCTGTGTTGGGATTCAGATACACTACGTCGCCGGCGTTACAGGCTAAAAATATTCGTAAAAAAAGATGGTGATCCTTAAAACTATACCTGAAGCCATGCAGAAATTGTTGCATTGGTTGAGAGTCGCGAAGTTATTGGGGTTTCCGTCGCATCCGTTATAGACGAAAGGTGAGCATTTTCGGGTTACGATGTTGAAGTAGTACCTGGAAATTAGACTTTTTAAGAAAAAATCTTTTGCAAAAACGATATGAAAACGTGTTTATATCCAACGAAAGCAAGATGACTAACCTAGTGACGACTGTCAATCCTCCAGAACATAAGCTTGATCCTTGCTGGGGTGGAAGTCCACAAATGTACGTCTTCGTCGGACAGCATCTATGCGAAATGATATCCGCTCCTAGACTGACTGTAGTGCACTCGTGCGTACCAGGACATCCGCCCTCCTTCTCCGAGCAGGTCTGCAACGCTCCGGAACTATCCCTGAGAGGAACTCCGCCATTAGCGCAACCTGAAATGAACAAGCCAAATAGTTGAATGAAAGACACAAAAATCCGACCTCCGACTCCACAGAAAGTTTCGCACTCAGTCCTCGATGCGAAATTGTTACTATTCCCGTCACACCCCAAGTATTCGAAGCTTTCACATTCCTGCGTCTGCGAGTTGTAGTAGTACTTGAAAGAAATCCCGGGTCCGCAAGTTTTGCCCGGATTCGGTGAAAGGGAGCAGGTGAAGGCCTTCGTGGGACAGCAAGCGTGTAACGACCCATCGAAGAAGCATTCGAAGTTAGCAGGACACGACGAGGCTTGACGATTCGGGCTACAGGTGACGAATTTTCCTTGGTTGTCCTTGTATGCTTGTCCCTGTAGGCATCTGGGCTCTGGAGCTGCATTCCTACAGAAAGTCTGACAATCCACGAGCGTTTCAAAGTTGTTGTCATTTCCTTGACATCCTATAAAAGCTCAACTAAGTCGTGGCGACGAAGAAAATTATAATTACCCGTGTATTCAAAGCTCTGACACTCCCTCGTAGCGGCAGAGTACCAATACCTTCTAACTGATCTATCGCAATTACCAACTCTTAGAGGTTGGGTGCAGATAGTTTGCATTTTGGGACAACAAACTCCTTGATCAGCCTGATTGTTTTCATTTAAAGATTCCGACATTTAAGAAAAAAACCATACCTTGCATTCGTGAGAGCTTGGACAGTCGGAATTCGATTGGCAGGACTGCGTTACGTCGCCTATTCGTAGAGGGTTGCCTCGATCGCATTGCAACCTTGCACAGTAGAGTTCGCAGTCAATCCTCGACAAGAAATTATTATAATTTCCACCAGCTCCAAGGAAAGTAAAGGGAGAGCATTTTCCAGATTGTGGGTCGTAGAAGAACCTAGTTGAAGATGCGGTTCCCTAGACAAACGAGGGTAAAAGTTCTAAATCACGCCAAACGAATACCTGTTTCTCGACTCCAGGATGGAAAACCGTGGGTCTGTGATGGATTGATAGATCCTGAGGTCTACCGCCGACCATACCACAAATCGAGGCTTAAATTAATTTTAACTAGAAACTCTATCCCAACTAGCTGAAGTTAATAGTCCTACCCACAGTAGGACAGCACCACTGGGCCGATCCGACAGTTTTGCATTCGTAATTATTATTGCAAGTAGTTGTCTGTGAACAACCCGTAATAGGAGTTTCTTCAAGGAGCGTCGATCGATGTTCGTATTCAGGCGCAGCGCGGGTGCAACCTAAACAAATTCAAGTGTAAATAAGAAATGATTTTTTTTTAAAAATGAAGGAAAACTCACTATCCCTGCAGTAACTCTCGCAATGTTCGACGGTTCTGAAATTGTTTGGCGAATGTTCTCCAGGCCCAGTTGCAGTCGGGTCCCATAAGAATTGCTGGCACATCCCTGGAAGTTTCTTACGATTTCTAAGAGGAAGGTCCCATGTTTATCCAACCTGTAATCGAATTGTACCACCATCTTGGCTCAGTTGGGTTTGGTCCGGTAGCTGTAGGCTGGACGCAAGTGAACGCTGAAAGATTCGAAGTTTGTCCGAAGACAAAGACCGAAGCTTGCCTCGATTCGGACAGCAAATTCCATCAGCCTTTTCGCTGTATCCCGAAGTCGTCAAATCCATCGTCGAAACGAATTCGACGCAGTCGTATAAATCAGCGATGTACTGGCCATCCGATGGAAAGATGCACGCAGCATTTCCATCACCAACGTCTTCAGCAGACTGATGAGTCAGAGAGCTTTCGGTGTTGCACAGAACTGGTCCAGGACCGTCGTTTTGTCGGGGATGTCTTGGATCGGAGAGAGCCGATGTGTAGCCAGCTCCTTCAGGGAGTGGGCAAGTTATCGCCAGAGTGTTGTGATTCGCATCCAAAACGTCCAAGCAGACATGTCCATCCCTGGTCGGGCGCTCAACTTTGTGCTCGCCGCATCGACAAGTTCCAACGCCGGCAGAAGTATCGCAGAAGGCGTCAGGCCAAACACTCGAGCATTGCTCATTGTAGACACAGCCCGGTTGACCAGGCTCGATTTTTTGGTAGCAGTACGACTCCGCAGCAATGTAACTCGATAAACACGAGCAAAGTCCCGAATTGCAGAACATGCCCTTAAAAGTAAAAGCATAAAAGATAAATCAAACCAAAGTTAGTATTAGTATATATATAATCACCGTGAGACAGTCAGTATTGAAGGCGCAAGCATCTCCGACCCTTCCACTACCGGTTTGACGTTTATCTCGGTTCGAAGGAGAATAAATTTGAAGGCCTGAGAATACTTTATCAGGAAGGATAGAAATACTATACCAAGCAATTATTTCATAAATTCTTCAACTTTATTGAATTTTCATGGAAAGACGGTACAAAATAGTACCTACTCAAGTCATGTTATATCACACATGAAATAAAGCGATTTTCGAATATCACAATTTCGAGTTACTGTAGCTCGATACGTCCTTTCTACAGAACTACATAGGAAAGACGTAGTTGAGCAATTATCAGGCATAAATATGAGCATATAATGAATACTAGTTAGGTAATTAACGAACCTGCAGAAAAACTGGCCAAAAATATGAGTCCCAAATAAGATTTGGGAAGGCCTAGGCCCATCCTAAACTCGTCTTCAGATACAAGCCTGGACGGTTTCCTAGCTTAGACAAAATACTAGATTCTAAGGAAGTACTAAAAGAAGACAGGACTAAGATTACTGTAGCTACAATAAATTATAGTGAGTGATAAAATGATGATAAAAATCGATAAGTTTTGGGGTAGCTTTGGAAAGATATTTGGGATTTGATAGATTAGAGTTTAGTGACTGAATTTGAGAGACAATGGCTAGAGATAGGGTATTTAGAAGAGATGGAAAAGATATTGGACCTGTCAAAATTAGCTCACGAACATTTAGGAGTCTCTACGTAAAAGGAGAAATCTTTTCCTCCTGTCAAGAAAAGAAGCAGAAAGTGTGGAGAAGGTATTGAAAATTGCGAGAAGGAGAAAAACGATGAAGAAGATAGAGAGCATAACCCAAAGGGATAAATAAGTGGACGCAAATACGGTGGAGCAACTGTGAAATTCTGAGCACGATCTAGGAGCTAAAATAAAAATTTAGGGACTAGAATATCCCACGTGAAAAACCTAGTTGAGAAATGATAGTCTATTAAAATACGACTTTCTCAAAATGTTCTATCACCGCTTCGCGTTCTTCTTCATCTCGTAGCACACTCCGCCGATCGGAATTTGCGGATAAGGGCAGCTTCGTTCTGCAAGTAGTCCAATTTTCGAAGAAAAAAAGGTTTAAAAGTGTTACCACATCTCCTTTCAATGTTTCCATCGATAATCCTCGTTACCAGGACCATGAAATCGTCACATGGTGCGGCTCCTCCTATCCTTCCTGGATTATCGCTCAGTCTTGATGAGCAGCAAATGAAAACTGCGTTTCCTATAGCTTGTTGGCAGGAATAGCTGAAAGAGCTAATTTCGCAAACAAACTGTTTCTCAGAGATCTCACCCAGCTGGGCATCCTCTAATTCCCGGTTGACAAAGAACTGGTGTTTTCGTAGATGGATAAATCAATGGAATGCCTCGAGCGCATTGCTCCATGGGTTGTTGCGAGCCGTCAGAGGTTCCTAAAACGTTCATAAATCAAGCTGGAAGAGCTTCGAGTTGGCTAGCCTTTAATGAGATTTCCCACTGTAGAGGCGGTCTTCACTGAGGAACAGCAATGATAGGCCTGATTCTTGTAGGTACAGTCGTATCCGATTGGACACTTAGCCGTGGTGCACTTTTGTGGAAGACCGTTCAGAAGGTATGGAATTCTGCCGGATGGGCAAACTGAACGTTAAGTTTTCAAATAGGCCCATAATTATTGCAAAATTTTCTTACCCGCACTCTTCCGTATAATCGCTGGTTGGGTAATTTCGGTCGGACCAAGTGGCGTGGTGACGACAGGCTGTGTGCCCATACCACTATCGGTGCAACATAAGTATTGCGTTTTCTTCGTGTTTATTTGGCACTCATAACCTGAAAATCGTCTTCGAGGAACTGAATTTCCGAAGCGCTTGTCTACCGATTGGACACCTCTTCCCAACTGGACTGCACATGATCGCCCTGAGGGTTTCGGGATCCCTCAAAGGTTTAGAACTTGGATTCGAGCAGGTGTAAGCAGCTACTGAAATGTTTTAAGAAAGGAAAAGAGAAATTTCGAAAAATATTAGAAATCCTACATTTGTTCTGAGAGATAAGAGGCCTTCCAGATGGTGGCTCGGGAATTGGTGCGACTGTGGGTCCGACTGCTGCTGGAGGTGGTATCTTTGGAGAGACACATTTCCCGCTTCTTTCGACGAAGCCCTTTTTACACTCGCACGAGCCTTGGATACAGCTGGCTCCTATAAATAAGATCAAAATAAACTAAAAACGATTCTTTCAAAAACCGAACCTTCTTGGCATTGCTTCGAAATCATACAGCTTTCTCCCAACCTAACTTTGTTCCTGCACAAACCAGCATGAAGAATTTGACTTGGGAGACACTTGACTTCTTCCTGACAGAATCCGCCCATTTGTTTGGTGTCAGGTGGGCAGGCACAAGTCTGTTCTTCACAGACGCTTCCTCCCGAGCATTGTTCAGTGGCGATGCAAGGTTCTCCCGGTGGAGAGCGCTTGTGACATGCACCATCGATGAACACCTCATCATCCACACATGCTACTGAAAATAAGAGTTGTTCTCAAAATCACCCCCGAAACCCTACTCATTTTCACCGAGCAGCAAACGTGATGTCCGGCGATACTTTTTTGACAGGCAAATCCGGTTGGGCAATTGCTCTGACCGACAACACATTTTTCGGGCTCTCCAGAAAGACCGATGAAAGCCACTGCATCGTCTGGGCATCCTCCCGAAACTCCACAGCATTGGAACTGGTTGTTTAAGTTGGAGAACTGACAGAAGTACCCGGTTGCTGAAGCAAATCTTTAAGAAAACGCAGTACGATTATTAGAATTACGGCAGTTCGCGGCTCCAGCACTGCAGACTCGCACCACTTCTCCGTCTCGATAGGCAATCTGCGCTTGCGGACATCCATCGTTGATTCTGATAGGGGGCGGAGATGGATTTGATCCACAGCATTGGTATCTCTGGTTCGACAGCGACCATTGACAAGTATACCCAGCTGGACATGGAGCGTTTGGTGGGTTGAACGGGTCGCAATGGGCGATTTCTCCGTTCACCATATGAAGGAAATTGCCTGGTGGACAGCCGTCGTTGACTGAAGCTGGCAGTGACAAGGACCCAGTCCTGCAGCAGAATCCCTCGGTGGTGGACGTATGAGATCGGCAGGTATAAGAAGGAGGACAGGACACGAATGCACCCATCGTGCAGGCCCGAGGAAGACTTGATTGATCGTCCACCAAGTAGTCAGCGTCGTCTGGACAGACCGAATTCGCGGTGCAACAAAATCCTTGGAACGCATTGGGCAGATAACTTTGGCAAGAATACCCATCTAGGAATACACATTGAAGATTTTTACGGAAAAAGAAAAAACACTACCTGGGCACTGATCAGCCCTTCCAATAGTGCATTTGAGGGGCTGCGAACTCCTCTGCTCCTTGTAGAGGAATTTCCCGCTCGGACAAGTTCTTCCGGTTATGCTCGTGCAGCAGTAGTACTTGTTCTTGGCCATGTTGAATCGACACAGATAATTTGAAGGACAAGAAGCTTCCAAGTTGATGAGACACTCGCGAGGTGACATATCGATCGTATCGATGAACGACTTCTCTCCTTCTGGACAGACTCCTTGATCTGTCGCACCACAGCAGACGTGATTATTGATGAGTGGGTTGAAAGTACAAGCGTAGCCGTTGGGGCATGAATTGCTCAGCGCCTAAAGTAGACGCTTAAACATTCGAGTAAGCCTGAAGAAAACAACCTCATTACAGTGAATCGGCAATTGGGTATTTGGATCAACATACGCGACGTTTCCAGCAGGGCAAGAATTGCTCATACAGAAGTTTCTGCATTGTTGAATCGTTAAGAAATTGTTGTGGTTCCCTTCGCATCCTAAAAACTACGTTTAAAAAAATAGTAAATCAAATCAAACCTCCGAACTGGAAGCTTGTGCATTGTCCGGTGACTATATTGAAATAGTAGCGAGTGATGAAGCTTGCTCCACATTGGGTGCCTTGTTGTGGTGGAAGACCGCACATGTAAGCTCTTGTCGGGCAGCATCGATTTATCGTCGACTGCCCCACCAAAACTGGGGTGCATTCATGGGTATCGGCACAGACGTTCTGCGTACTGCATACAGTAATCATCCCCGAATGGTCACGATGCGGAGTCCCTCCATGGGGACAGCCTTGAAAACGGAATTCAGAAAAATTAGCGATTTGAAAATTTCCGTACCTCCTACACTACAGTACTGCTCACAGGCCTCCCGATTCGCAAAGTTATTGCTGTTCCCGTCACATCCGTTGTACTGGAAACTCTCGCAGTTCTGAGTCTGTGAGTTGTAGTAATATTTGAACGTCGACCCAGCACCGCATTGAACTCCGGCGTCCGCGTTTAGAGAGCAAGTAAAGGCTAAAATAAACTTAGCAAATTCTGAAAAACGGTTAACCCACATTTCACCGCACAACATCCGAACATGGCCCCATCGTAGTAGCATTCGTAATTCGCGGGACATCCCATACCATTGCTGCAGGTGACGAAGTTTCCGAACGGATCTTTGTAGGCCTGTCCTTGAATGCATTTCGGCTCAGGGATCGCGTTCTTGCAGAAATTCTGACAATCCAAAATCGTTTCGAAGTTGTTGTCATTTCCCTGGCAACCTTAAAATCCAGTGAATTTACATTCTTCGGAAGAAAAAGACTAGCCTGTGTATTCAAACATCTGGCATTGTCTGGTCTTAGCGTTGTACCAGTAACGTTTCACATTTTCGGTACAATCTCCGACTCTCAGAGGCTGAGCGCAAATGGTCTGCTTCCTAGGACAGCAAACGCCTTGATCGGCTTTACATTCATGAGACGATGGGCATTGGGCATTGGATTGGCATCTTTGGGCTTCCTCGCCAATTCTCAAAGGCGAGCCCCTTTCGCATTGCACTAAACACTTTTTCAGACAATTTTCCCAAGATTTATCTTACATCTAGCACAATACATATCGCACTCGTGTTTCGAAAGGAAATTGTTAAAGTTCCCGCCGGCTCCTCTGTAAACGAAGTCCTGACATCGGCCTTGCATAGGATCGTAGTAAAAGCTGAACTTCGAGAAATTTGTGAAAAATTTCCCAGACACTCCTACCGAATGCTTTCTTTCCCAGTATTAATCTGGAAGCCAGCATGGTAGACTGTCGACCTCTGTGAAATATCGAAGGGTCGTCCTCCCTTTGCCGAACAAATTGAGCCTATTTTGGAAGGAGCATGAGTTTAATGCAAATTGAGCTTTTCATCAACCTGGAGTTGGGCAGCACAGATGCTGACTACCGATTGCAGTACAGGCAAAGTCGTTGGCACAACTGACTGTCGCCGCGCAAGAAGTAATGGGTCTTTCGGAGTGGACTTGAGTTTCAGTCGAATATTGGGGTGAGCCCCTTTGACAAGCTGGAAGCGCTAAGTTCACAAAGAAACAAAGAAGAAACTCCTACTATCTCTGCAGTATGATTCACAATGCTGGATAGTTTTGAAGTTATTCGCACTGTGGTGCGTGTCTTCAGTAGCCGTAGGGTCCCACATAAATTGCTGGCATGTTCCAGTGACAGAATTGTACCACCATCTTGGTTCAGACGGGTTTGGCCCCGTAACCTGGGGCTGTATGCACGCAAGAGCTCTCGAAGGGCAGCATACACCATCAGCGGTGTGGGCGTAGTGAGACTGGGGGAATTTTTGAGAGAGGTTTATCTAAACCTTTGATTTTATTGGTTTCCCTATCAGGAAGTCTGCGATTCGATAGATCTGAAGAGAAAACAAACAATCTTTCCTAATAAAGGAAAGGGTGATAGAAGTGGCACTTCTAGATATGAAGATTTCTTGAGGCTATAAACAAAGATATCAAATCTCGAATATTCTATATCTTATCAGCAATCAATCAAATTAACGAAACTCACATGTGGACTTGTGTGAAGACAATCGTATATATCCCCGATATATTCGCCGTCGCTTGGCCACATACAAGCACCTGAAAATTGTATAATATAAACGGGGTTTTTTTGTTGTTGAAAATGCTATAATAAAATTTACCCCCTCCATTTAGACCCGCTACTGGTTCAACAGTTGCTGATGATCCTTCAGTGCAGCCGACTGGGAAAGCGCCTATCGCCGGATCGCTCAGGGCGATCTTAAATCCAGCGCCTTCGGGCAACGGACAGACAAAATAAAGTGGTGCAGTTCCACCAGTTCCTTGATCTCTCAGGGAAATACAGACCCAGCCATCTCTTGTCTCTCGAGCAACATGGGTTTCTTCTAAAAATATAAGACCGCTTTTGGGAAAAATGAAATGTGTAACACAAACCTGGGCATCGACAGGTTCCGATGCTACTATCCATAGAACATTTCGCTCCAGGCCATACTGCTTCACACTGCACGTCGTAAGTGCACCCGGGCTGATTTGGATTGACCTTTTCGTAACAGTAGTACTCTCGTAGAATGTAAGTTGACAGACAAGTGCAGACTCCTGTCGAGCAGTACATGCCCTGAAGTAGAAGATAAAGATTTTTAAAGGCCAAAGTCAGTTTGTTACCCCAAGGCAGTCTGTGTTGTATTGGCATGCATCTCCCACTCGACCGCTTCCTGCAGAAAATATTGCATGTCTCGAAATATCGGTAAAAATCTAAATCAGTACCCGACACTGAGAGTCCTTGCATAAATGGTTGAATCGTCGGATCTACGCATCCTTTTAGTGGCTGGTAGTAGGTTCCAGATGCACATTCCCGGAGTAGCCATCGGCTAGAAAAGCACTCGAGGAAGGATAATTCGGAGAGTCGCATCAAATTCGTTTCCGGATCGCAGAATAACATCGGGACGGTTCCATAGTCTTCACAAACGTCTCCAGCTCGAACGTAGTGCTGACAGTGAGAACAGGGCCTATCGATGCACAACGGATTGGATTGAACTGGAGGCGATGCTGACAAAGCAGCAAGCATACCCGCCACCAGCCACATCTGACTCGATTTTTGTATTCCGTAACCGAGGACGGGCTCGCCTAAACAAAGTGTCTATCTGTAAAATTTGGCGCAAACAAATTCAAGTGAACGAGTTCTAAAGATTTGGTGCAGAGAACAATGTCGAAAAATATAGTAACTTTTCGTTGAATTATAGTTGAAAGATAATTAATTTAAAAAAACATTCAAAGGGACATCTGAAAAGTCGGCACAGTCCACCCAATCAAACAATAGATACAAAATGGCGAACAGGGAAAATCTCCGGCTCTGGCCGATTTCGTGAGCTCGACCTCGCTGACAGCGCGCGCGGCATGTCAAGGCGTTCAGAGCAGAGTGAGGGAAAACTGAGAAGGCCGAGAAATAGAAAGGGATACAGTAAGACAAAAATGGAGGCAGTTAGAGAAATAAGGAGACGAAGGAAATAAATATCGAAAGACCACGATGAATGAAGAGACCGAAAAGATAGAAAACGAACCCCAAACGGTTTGAGCTAACAAAACAATAGAGATATCGAAGGTGCAAAATCGGATATGGGTAGGAAAAAGCAGCCTATTTTTAGACGATGCCGTTTTTCTTGACAGTTGAAATATCGCAGACGAGAGACAAAGGCAATGATCAAGGAAGAAATTAGGAAATGTCATTCGACAAAATTCGGAATTTGAATTCAGCCAAAACGAAACATTTCGGAAAGGATTGATGAAAAGCGTAGAAATTCAAATTCAAATTCAAATTTACATCTTCAAATTAGAAAAAAAAACTATCGAAGTTGTTTCTGTTGCATTTTCTCTAGCTATAACATTCTGAGGCTTTTCCTTCAAGTGTTATTTACTTTATTATTTTGCTTCGCTTTGTATAAGATCCAAGGCTTCCCAGATAATAATGAGATTAAATGAGACTTTGAATTTCCCTTGGGTATCAGATGGTTCCAATCGATATGCCCATCTTCTTTTACCAACGGCCTTTTTGTTTACCAAATGGTAGCTGTTGGCATATGAGGGCGTGGTTTGGCGAGACCATACCATTCGGGGTCATGGCGAGTGGTTTTTCATTCTTCTACCAACCTATATCGATTCGATTTTGTAGATACCTTTCTTTCAATCTGCTTTCCCAAACTTCAAAGTCGTTACTATGTTTTCTTTTCCTTAGCAGGGATGTTGGCGGTGCAGTAAAGTCGCGCACCGCACTGCAAGCCTCCCTATACTACTTAGTTGCTAAGGCAGTTTTCAATAAGCTACAAAGTTATGCAAAGTGAGGCAGGGTCTTGTATCTTCATTTCTCTTCCAGAATCGGATGCAGACGTTCGAAAAGCCCTAAAATTTCGCCTTAAAATGTGTATTTCGACTTCTTCCCTATTAGTCTTGCGTCCCCTTTTAACCCTTCGCCTCCTGTTTGGTCTTGGGGGTAATCTATTTTTACCCTTACCTAATTTCTCTCTACCAGTCCTCTCTTTCGATGCAGTGAAGAGGGAATGGGGAAAGAAGGGGAGTGTGCCCCATCGACCGCACTGGGCTGGGGCTGGCCGGCTGGCTACCCACTTCTCTATCTTTCTCGTCCCTTGCTGCATTCCTCCGCTCTCGCTCTCCCCTTTCCTTTTGCCTCTCGGTCCCCCAACAGACAAACACCAGAGTCTCCCTTCTTCCCTTCACTCCCTCTTCTCCCCACACACCGCACACCGCACACCGCAGCCCATAGAATAGTGCCCTCAAGCACTGCTCTGCTGCTGCTGCTGCTGCTGAAATGCAGGGCTGGTCCTTCTTTCGTCCCTCCGTTCTCTTCAAAGCACTATTTCTCGAGTCTCTCCCGACGATCTTTCCGCGAGCGAGGAGTTTTCCGTTTTCCGACTCCGGCGAGCGCTGTCCAAGCGACTCTTCTCTTTCCTTTCCTTCCCCTCCTATTTTTCCCCAACAGACCAGACAAAACCAGCCCCCACAATGCGAGACACACACACACACACTCATGCACATTTCCCCCATTCCACCATCTTTCCATTTTCGTTTTCAAGACCATTTTGGCCAAGTTCAACCCAAACATATCGATTCTCAAACCATCACTTTTGGTAGAACCAGTTCTCAAAAGCCCCACTTACTCAGGTCCATTTTCACTCCCAATTCCAACACCAAAATATCGATTTTCTATGAAATTTACCTCTGGTAAACCAGTTATCAGGAGCTTGGTTTGATAAGGTTGCAACTAGCCACCAATCAATAGGCAAACCCATCGAATCAAAACTTGAACTAATTTACTTTTACCCCACTACCGAAAACCCGCACGAATTCATGTCCGCTCTATACCGTGAAACTTTATGGTCTTTCTTTGGGCGAGAAGAAAATCGATTCTTCTCTTGAAATGGTTTTTTTTTATGAACCCGCTTCCAAAATGGTCATTTTTCAATCGATATGACCACTTTGGCAGTTCACTTTGAACCTTTTCCAAGTTCAATCAGTTGTTTTCCGCGTATTTCATGTCGTGAATTTAAAATTTGATTGACGTATCAGGATTCAGGATCGGCCGACGCCGTCTTATCGGGCACCGTCACGTCTCCAGAAGATGTACGTCGTCGTCAAAGTCGAGCCTGGCCCAGCGATGATCGAGCTCATGACCACTTTGGTGGGTGTATTCCTAGAAATTCAAAATAATCGACGGTTTTCAGGCGAACTGCGCGATGACATTTTCTGTGACCGACGACCTGCACAAAATCTGCGCTTCGGAAGCTAAGAAAAACAGCAAGGAAGCGGAAGCACAAACGGATAACGGAAATCAGGTAACAGATTAAAAAAAAAAATTAATTGATCACTGGCTAAACTTCACGTCTCTTTTCCCGATCAATTTTATAAATTTGGCAATTTTTTAGACTGATTCCCCCGAAACTCGTCCTCCGTTAACCAAGAAGCGGAAAAATGGCAGCGACTCGTCGAAAAGCAGCACTGGGAATAACTCGTGGAAGATTCAATCTTTCCCTGTAAGCTAATTTTTTAATGTTCAAAATTAAAAAAAAAAAAATTAGCTTACATTGCAAAAAGGAAATTAGAAATGCGAAAAATTCAACTTCATCATTTACCACACTTGCACAACTCTAGTCTTCTATCAAAATCAATAAATAAGAAAAGTTATGCTACTTTTCGATAAAATCCTCGGAAGAAGAAAACTTTTAAGAAATGTCGAAACGAGTGAACTTTAAAAAGGGGTATTGAAGAAAAATAAAGTAGAAAATTTTCAGATCGTCAACCAGAGTCCCACATCCCCGGTGAACACGACGAATGAGACGTCGGAGAACAACGACTCGCAGTCGCCCAACTCGAAGACCGAAGAGGATTTCCCCCTGACGACGACCGAGGAGCAGAACCAACTTATCATGAGTCTCTTCAGGAACGATTTGCTCAAGGTATTATTTTTTTCCAAAATTATCCTTCTTTGCCATTTATTCGAGAAATTTTTATAGCTAGCTGTAGAAAAATGATATATTTTCACGAAAATGCTAAAAATTAGACATCAACACATTTTAGTGCGAAGTGGAGGACTCCACGGATGATTTCGAGGACCGGGGCGACACGATTCGGAATCTGTCGAACTTGGCGACGACGACGTACGATGCTGAGACATTTGAAAGGCAGATGGCCATGTTTTCCGATCCGAACAGTCTGCTGACCGATCCAAGACGAAGCGCACCCAAGAAACGGGGAATTTGTCAGGTAGAACTTTCTAAATTCGATATTTAGAAAGCAATCAAGATTTTAATAGGCTGTAAAGAATACTTTTTTTATAATTATAGATTCTTAGAAAAAATTCGATAGAATTCAAAGAAATAAAGGTTTTTCTTTAAATAATAATTTTTAGATGTGCCACCGCGAAGTGTCAGTCATTTCCACGCACAAACGGCGTCACGCCATCACTCACTTAGGCATCAAAACGTACGATTTTCAGAGTTGTCGACGAAATTGGCTAAAATTCAAATTTTCAGACTGCGCTGCCAGCTGTGCAATAAGTACTTCAGTCGGCCTGATTTGGCGAATCCGCACTTCAAAAGGGATCATCCCAACTCCGTGCCCATCGCTTTCGTTGATACCATGTAATTTATTTTAAAAAAAAAGTTTAAACATTTAGCAGGGAGAAAAGAACAATTTAAAATTCGGATTTTCTTATCTTACCGAAAAATATAAAATGAGGAAAGTTGACTTTAATTTTCAAATTTTCAGCTCCGAAGAGGACGCGCAGAAAATTCGTCGGATGATGACGACGTGCTTCCCTCCGATTGCAGGCGACGAGGAGATCGAGGACGAACAACAAGCACAGCCCAGAGACTAGACCCGTAGTGAAATGACGAATCGATACGAGGTTGGTCCCGATGTGGTTGGTCAAACTCAACATATCAACTCAAAGCTGCTGTTTCAAGATTCTATGACTATTTATTCTGGTGAACTTTTCACTAGGAGAGTATCAAATTATTAAAACTTCACTTGTTCTGATTATTTTGTTACTTTTAATAATAGATTAGTCTTACCGTTTTTTGTAAGGTTTTATTCAGAGTTAGAATTTATCGGCATTTCGGAAACTATTTTGAAGGATTAACTTGTCCGATATACCGACAATTATTATTGAGGCTTCTCTGTGAGAGCAACTATTATACCAAATGATTAGACATATCAAAATATTCTTCTTCCCTTAAAAGTGATATATTTTCTTACGATTGATACAAAGAACTTTTGATGGACAACCTAGTCTGAAATTCTAATACTTGGCAGGATATATGATTATTTTCAAATCTGTTGATTGATTTAGTTAAATGTCGATATTTTGATTCTTCTCGATTTTTTGCCTATCTGTGATTTTTAAAGTTCTAGGTCGGTGGGGTTCTATATATAATTTATACAAATTAAAGAAATCTTATTCAAGTTAAAATTGCCTTTTCTAACTTTCCACAAACAAACTAAATTATTCTAATTTCCGATCTCTCAATTTATTTTTGGTGATTTATTATAATCAAAAGTTAAATAAATCAAGACTTGACTTGAGCTAATCAAATTATTTACAAAAAAGTTAAGGTGAAAGTTGGACCAATTATTACAAGTATAGCAATTCTTGGAAAGACTCGGCATGAGATGGTAGTGCATGATAAAATAAATATAATTATCACAAACTAATACAGCTTCATATTAGTTCGAGTACTAACGCAATGCCGGCAAAAATTAGCACGGGTGCAATGAAAAATGCACAGATCGTTATGTACGTATTTCGTGTTCGGTGTTTGGAGCATGTGGCTGCTTCTGAAATCATCACTTTTTACTTATATTTAAAATTTTTCAATTTTGTGTTATTCTTTGCTTATTTCGTACCTCTAACCTTTCTCATTTTTTATCTTTGCATTGCTTTAGCTCGAACCAAAGAATTGCAATTATTTCATTATTTGGCCAAATGTTTGCATTGCCGTAAAATTCCACTGGTGCAATGTTGAAATGAACGATTAAAAGTGAGTAGGCTTAACACTTTGAACTAATAAAAATCGTCTTGTTTTCATGACAATTGATGTCATTTTGAGTCGAAATAAAGTCATTTTATCGAGTAATTTTACGTCGGGATCATAAAATTATTGATTTACAAGCCCGAAATTTCGATTATTAGTTCATTAAGGGTTATAATTGGCTTGATGAGAAGAGCCTCGCTATGCAATGTTGTGACCTTGATAAAGGAGCAAAAGCGTGCTGGTTATTTTGCAAATATCAAACATTATCATTACTTCATTCCAAAATGAAGCCTAGGTATAAACAGGAATATTTATCTTCGAAGCTCACATGGTACACTTCGAAAAGCGTCATGAAAATATTTACCTACAGACGTGAAGTAATGCAATAAAATTAGGTAATCGGCAAAACAATGATCAAATTGGAATAATGCAACATATTTTGAATGGTCTAAAAATTTTATTAGGCGTTAGAACTAACGATAAAACATCACTAACGCATCGTAATTTTAGACTAGGCACTCTAAATTTAGCATTTCATATAGTTTTATTTACCTAAAGTTATGTACACAATCTATAGCAAAACGCCTTATCATTTAGTCACCACTGAAATTAAGAAGTCGTAGCCGGCAATGACTAAATTGCTTCAGAAATTAGCAGTTCGATCATTAAAGTCGCGAAGAATCGCAGAAAGTGTGCTAATGAACACTAAAAAGTTGGTAAGTGCGTACATGAGCCTGGGCATAACTTACAAAAATGGCCCATAACTTGGAAGGAAGCAGATATTGAATCAAAGCGCTAGATTCTAGCTCACTATAGAGTTTTCTAGATGTATGAGACGAAAGTTTGATGGGGCAAGGAACTGGGTTAGGTTCGAATGGTATTGAAGGGTAGATGTTTTTCGAACTATTGAAAAGGTCGAAACAATCACATGGGGCTAGAGTTGTTGATCGTAATTGCTACTTTTTTCGGGTACCCATCGCCAAAACAGATCAAAATCGCTCCAGAAAACGATCAAAGGTTCGAAAAGTCGTTGAGTTGTTTCTGGAAAAAGTCTTGCTTGTCGTTGAAAGGTACTTAGCGGGCTTCCTCAAAAGTACTCTGATTAGTGGACTGATTTACTATCACTATCTCGCGCTCCAGACGTGCCGGGGTCAGATACCGATAATTTTAAGCCGAAACGTTCCAAAGTTAATCTTGCGTCAGTCAGTTTATGAAAAGCGTCAAAGTACGAGTGTCGTAAAGGTTAGAGACCCGTAATTTCAAAGTAAAAAAAATCCAACGAAATGAAACAAACCTAGCGTACCGATAGCAGTGAGGTGCCTTTCCGTGATGCTTGGGAGTTGGTCCCTGTGAACTCGATGTGCTCGATTTCGTCGAGCGGTGTATCGAGGTGGCGCTTCGTTGACGATGTCTGTAGGGTTGGCAGAGTAGGCTGGAGGAAAATCGTAGTACGGGGGCGGAGCCGAGGTGATGATCGGTGGCATGTCGATCTGGAAATCATAGGGTTCTTATTCATTCAAGTATATAGGTAGCTTCATCCAGTTACTTCTCTAAAAGAGTCAGATGATAGACTTTTGGAAAAAAAAATCTTTGAATGGAGAGTTCAGTGGTTGCTTACTTTAACACTGCTGATTTGAGACGATTGAGAACTAGACTGTGAAGATTGATGCACTTGAGCGAATTCTTGCTGCTGCATAGCTGACGGTGGTCGATCAGTTGTCATTCCTGATGTGATGTGTCGTACGCAATTACAAAACTGAACCGTGAAATTAGGACTTGCAAGATAAATATGGGGGAAAGTAAGGAGGAGAGTGGAGAAAAGAAAATAAGAACCGCGGTGATAGGCGGAGCTGTTATTATTGTTATCTAGCAGCATGTTTAGGTCGACCGCTTCTCTGTCGCATGCTATTTCGCCGCCGATTCGATTCACTTTTCTTCTTTTCACCATTTTCTTCGCCTTCGCTTCTTGACCATACGCACAGCATCGCGTTTACAAATTATACAACTTTCGCTCTTTTGAGAGTATAGGTAAATGGAATCTAAGAATCTAAAGAAGTTGGCATACAAAACCTTGCAATTAGGAAAATTGATGTCATTGATAAGATTATCAAGTTGAAGAAGCGATTTTAGAATTATGCAACCGTAAGTTTGGATTAAACTATCTTAGATTGGAATATTTATTCAATCGTATAATAAGCTGCACAAAGTATCGCAAATAAAGTTTGAAAAAGTTGAAATGATCTATTTTTAATTCTAATGAAATTTTAGATCATTTCACTTAAAGAATACAAGTATAGTACGTATACTCCATAAATAATTAACTTACTCAATAATCATACAGAATCGAAAAGAAATCAAATTATCAAATTCGATTTCATTCACTTTCGACTTGAAAAAGACTAAAATCGCAAATGGAAAATCATATGAAATTCGAATTTGATACAAAGTGAAATTTTGTTTTTATGGGATTTAAAGTAGAATATTTATATGTGAATGTTCGTATATTGTGCTGATACACTGATAATTCTGGACAATCATAGAAAATAACATGACTTTTGGCCGCACAATACTTCAATTTTCCCTTATACTATCAAAAATCACGTATCACTTTCGGATGATCTAATACTGCCTGGAAGTTTCGGAAGATATTGAACGGTCGAGGATTTATGAGATATATTTACAAGCAGCGAACACGAGGAAGACCACTACGGCGATCAACAGAATGTAGCCGATGAATTTTGTCGAGTCTTGATGGATGTGATCGGCAGGACGAGGTGGCGGCCAGATCATGTGAACTTGCTCTGAAAACGCATCAATTGATCCAGATATTTCTTAGATTTATCCTTGATTTGTTTTTGTTTAGATCAGCTTCACTTCTTTATGCTCGACTATCGAAGTCACATTCACTTCTATTATGTGAAGAAGGTTCAAACTATGCGCTATTTTTTGAGATCATCATCAATTTGATCACTACTATCAACTGTTTCATCCTAAAATAGCTCAGTCGATTCCATTGAATTAGAGGAAACCCTGATCTGTACACGATTCTCATCTTTTCTATACAGTTCGAATGAGAATGACTGAAGAGTGGTAGCAGAGTTTCCAAGGCCATTGCGAAATGGAAATAGCGAATCAATGCGGGCCGAAAAAATTGGATGACAAAAATAACCGACAGGAATTGTCACGTCGACTATGCAACGCATGTCTTCTGGAGAAATCAGGAAAACTCAAGAGTGAAAGGATCAAGCTATAGCGATGAAACAGTCAAAGTTCATATAATGCAAATTGCGTGAATAATGTTGAGCAAGATCCTGAGGAGTGCCTAATTTTTATTTTAAAAAATCATGGAAATCAAGATTTTGCTAGATAACTGAGTAAAATTAACTATGTTTTTAGTTAAAAGTCTGTTCATGAGAGCTTAAAGTATGGGCCCGAATTCTAGCTTATCATGCTTTGACAAGTAAGAAAATGATTCATTAAGCAATTGATGGATTTAACCAAGCTCTATCAGTAAAATACCTTCAAAACCACAAAAATTATGTTTAAGAATGCTCCTGAGCAAAAGCTTAACAAAATCAGCTCGTTTTAAAGAAAGATTGAAAAATTGACTCACGTGGCTGTTGGAGTTGAGGGCATGCTCCGCAGTGCTCACATCGCTTGCTTTGTGGATCGACTGTGATTGACTGTTTGTCTGGAAAGACGAAAATCGTTTCCTCATCCTTCTTTGTCAGCCCATTCATGATTTAATACACTCGGATCAGTCTCAGGGGTCGTTAACCGGTCAAATAATTTTCTTAAATTGTCCTAAGATTTTGGAGAGCTAGATAGAAAATTGGGAGAATTTTTCTGGATAGGGTTCAGGAAAGCGGCAACAAACTCCGTTGGGAGTAAAGCAGATGTAATGATTGGATTGGAAGACCGGGAACAGAGGTCGAAAATTTCCCGTCTTTTTTTCTTGATTTCTCTCTGCGCTGCCTATCTACCATTAGCAGTTGTCTTTTCATGCTCTCTACATCTTTCGGCCCTCTCAAACCACAACGATGTTTTCGTCGAGCGCAAAGACGAATCAAGGGAGAATTTCCGCTCATTTTCTACACGAAACGTCCTCGATTCATATGATTTTCCAAACTGGTCTGTGTCTTTTTCTCTCTAAATCTCACGTTCTCTGTTATTTTTCGAATTCTCTCGTCATTGGAAATTCTAACACGGTAATAGATACCGATCAAAATATTAGAGAGCAAGTAATTCGACGATACAAAAAGAGAAGATTATATTGATTGATTTGCAATGTTTTCCGAATGAAAATTCAAAACATTGGATACATTAAAATAAGAAGTATCCTAAAGATGAGCATATTCAAATGGTCGGCCAGACTCCCGTGTGAAACCTTCAAGATCGCCTAGGGAAAATTCCCGTAGTGGATTGAAATTATTTCCGGGATGATCCCTTTGGAATTCATAAGTGGCTCATTTCTTACTGACATGATTACGCAAAGATATTTTGATATGAGCATAAAATTTTTCGGTTTTCATCAGATGCTGTCATCATGTTTTTCGGTTATCAAAGAGTTGTAATTACGTTTGATAAAGACATTTTTAAAGGTGGTCCGACAATATTGTATAATCGAATTAGTCGGGAGAAATGAGTAACCTTTGTATCTTTCACAGATTTTTTTAGTTTACAAAAATTCAAGGAACTCACGAATCCGGCTCATTTTTTTCTTGTACTGTGCATTGGCTGGGTCCATATAGGGCGGGGGTGTGTTCGGCTCTATCTCATCTTCGACCTAGAAAATTGCAATTTCAAAAATTTTCGTAATTTGTCTACTAACCTTAACAGCTGTGTACTTTTCAGCCATGGTCTAGTTTAGCGGAGAAACTATAGTTCGATCTAGTAATAAATAAATAGGTAGTCTTTAAACGGAATGAACCTCTGAAAACGACAATATAACAGTAGATTGTTTCAAATAGTAGCTTTCGAAACGAGAATATAATACGTTTGTTTATGTCCGTAGCATTTTTATTGTCATAGACAATGCCAAATGGGGCGGAGTTTGGCGAAATTCTTGTTTTCCAAAACTCGACAACAAGGTAAAAATCGATTTGGCATCACACAACAATTAAAAGGCGCGTGGTTAGATCTACGAAATTGCGAAAATCACGCTTTCAAGAACATTTCACGATAGTTCAAAGAAGTTCTAGAACTTGGACAAGGATTCCTATATCAAGTGATGCAGAGTTCATCATTGGTGTAGTTTAAAGTATAAAGGATGAACGTTTTCTAAAGTATCCTATATGGGAAAGGCCTATAAATAATGAAATAAAATGATGCTAAATTTCAGTAAAATGCAGTGTTTAAGGTATAGAATGCAAAGATTCTTCGAATAAACAAGAGGCCATGGAAGGGCTATCCTTAGGAGAGATATGCCTATTTATTCAAGTCATATGAGCGTAGTAGGCTAAATCCGTCATGTCCTATTTTAGTTGATTAAATTCTCTCGCTAAATCTGTATGATTTTATCTCGCACTTTTTATTTTCCTCGCATGTTTTTCTCACTCTCACGAATTGTGTACATTACTCTGCGAAAGAGAAAAGAATCATGACTCTCAAAGACAAAAACAAGATTTACGCTGATAAAATCGATAAAGGTTCACAATTTCAACAAAAAAATATAGCGATATTTGCAGAAACATCTAGTCACATGGAAAATCTGAAATAAAAATATGGAAATAATAGCCCTCTGCTGCAAAATATCCAAAGGGAAATGAAATTTACGCGGCGATCTTTCAGATGAAATCATCGAGAGTGCTTCATTTCAACTTTGCAAAAAAGAGTGAATTGAGAAAGAAAAACAGCTAGTTTATAGTAGAAGTGCACTATTTTGACTGAATAATGGATGTAAAAGTACTTTGAACTAATCAATATTGTAAGAGAAAATACTCAAAACGCGAAATAATCATCGTTAGCAATCTTTCAAACTAAAATGATGCCGGTGCGACGACGGTGAAATGCCCGGGTTTGTGATGAGTGCATCTATCGTAGTGGGTGGGAGAAAACATAGTGCAGAAAAATGAAGCGATTGGAAATATGATTGAGTGAAAAATCAACTCGGCTATTGTGAAATAAACGCGACGATCAAAGAGATAGTTCATCAAAACATCGATAGATGTGAATTTTGAGGTAGTAAACAAGGAAGTGGAGCTGAAGTTGGAAGAAAAAGTCCTTGAAGTTGAAAATTCTTCGAAGTTAAATTGAAATTTCGGAACCCCGACCTCGAGTTTCACAGGAGAAAACGGCAAGAGTGTAGCTACTTCGCGTAACTCTCATCAAATGCCAAATGGCGCGTCGATCAAACGACGAAAAACCCAAGTAATCAATGGAACGGCAGAATGCATTTTGGGAAAATATAGCTATGGAAACAGATTTTTACTCAAAAACTCGCAAGGATTTAACTAATCTACTCGAAAAACCATCTACAAGAAGAGTATGTTGAAGAAACTTTACGCGCAAAAATTCAATAAAAGCAATATTGTTTCGGGGTTGTTGTGAGTCAATAAAGAAAGAAGTATGTCGAGTAAGGGCGTGGAACAACAAATGGCCATGAAACTGAAATTTCGAAGAGAAGAGGAAGAAGGAGAAAAAGCGAGATTGACAAAGATAGAGGAGAGATTACCGAGGCATTTGCAAGAGTCGAAGTGCGGGAAATTAGGTGATTGAAGTTTGAAAGCTATTTTGGAGGTAGACTTTATTAGGGCAAAGCACGTAGTATCATAGATCATCGGTTTGTTTATCAAAAAGTAAACTTCGATCAATATTGGATAGATTGATCAAATTTTGATCAAGATTGGAGAAAATTTCGAAAAAGACGACTAAACTCTAGAATAGTAAGCGTGAAACTATTCTCTCAAAACATGCGTCTTTTTTAGAGCATCGATTGACAATTTGCAAGCACGAGGTTTGGTGAGAAAAAGAAAAAAGAGGGATATGCGACAGTCACATTGCACCGGTGAATTGGCCGAATTCGCTGCATTTCTGTTTTGCTGATGATTCCTGCTGCAGCTGCCTTCAAAACATATGCGAGTGCAATATGCCGCTCAAACGGTTTTCAACCGACTATACTTCGAGAGACCAAATGAATTCTGGACATTGATAACTATGAGATAGTTTTATATTTGCGTGATCGGTGAGACTAACAGGAGAAAAATACTTTTTTGATCTCCGAAAATGATTCAATAGAAGTAAAGTTACGTCCATTTTTGCGCGACTTACTTTTTACAGTCGCATCCTATTTCTTTCGGCCAGTCATTTCTCATTGTTTTTCGAAAAGATACAGAATTCTAATTTTATCATTAGCAAAACTGCCAGTTTTTGTGGAGTTTCAACGCAGGATTTCATTACTCCAATGAACTGAGTAGTGGAATGTTGCTCTTTGGTGAAATAACTTTGAAATGCTTTCCGCATATTTTCAACCCGAGGAAATTTTTCGTCCTCATTGTGCTCGGCATTTATGAAAGATAGTAAAATACGTGGTAGATGAACCGATATCGTAGTTTCAGAATCTGTTTGAAAGTCGAATGAAAGCGCCTTTATTTAAGAGATACTGGGTTCCTGATATCCGAATTTCGCGATTTTTGATGATTTTGGAAAAAGTACTCAGCTACAAAGTTTGAGAAAAATATCCATAGTATGTCATTCAAAAACAATTTCCCATGATTATCAATTAGGAACCCGACCAAATAGATCGGAAAAAGTGACCGAAAATTTCTAGAGCATAGTTCGAATACTAATTTTGGAATTCTGGCATTTCTAACTATACTCAACCATTTCAGGACAGAAATTTTCATTTTCTCTTATGTTAATAGATGTGTACACTCGGAATTTCAACGTGAAGACTTGTGCTTTGAGATAATGGAAAAGCGAAGACTCGATGAAAAATTCGATGACAACGTCAAAATTTTGCCTTGCAAATTTGAGATAAAAAGATTGTTTCATTCAACTTGGAAGAATTTGGAAATTAGGTCAGACTACAAGACTCTACCCATGTGAATAAAGGATAACGATTTCATCAGAAATTTTGCAGATTTCTTGAAAATGGAAAAAGTTGGAAAAGAGTCAATGCTATTCTAGAAAAAAAACGGATATTTTTGAAAATCATATCGGCTCTTGCAGAAACGCCGAGTAAATCTAGCAGCAGCACGTTGCTTCTTTGCTTCTGCTGGACATCATAAGACGCGGAAAAACGAATGACAGAGTGAAGGAAAATAGAGGAAAGAAAGGAATGAAAGATTAGAGAATGAGTTAGGGCGAGAGATGCGAAGTAAACAGGAGGCTCACACTCTTTCTCTATCTCCAATTCACATTCAGCAACCACCACGGCTGGCACATCATTGTTGTGTTAAATTGAGATAATCAATTTGAGTTGGATCAGATTATTCGGAAGCCTCGAAGAAACCACCCTCGATGGGGGTTTTGAAATTTCAACAGACAGAAAGCTTGAGAACTTTCAACTTTGAAACATTTGCAATTGTAGACCAGTATGAGAGATTGATAGGTGAAAGAGAAAGTGTCGGTGCATTAGCATGCGGAAAAGAGAAAGTGCTATGGATGGAAGACGAAATTGGGGTTAAAGCGATTGGAAGTCAAAATGTATATCAATCAAACGTAGAAGAATTGAGAAATCATCGATATCTCTTGTAAAGATCATCACAGAACTTTGTTTCTGTAAATTGATTTATTCCATCTTTTATAGTACATCATCACTTATGCTTTGGGACAATAATTTATGAATGTTTGAAAAATCGGCTTCTAGAAAATTCGTGAAGAAAAGGGAACTGAATGAGCATTTCAAGAAGCCGAGAGGAAGTTATAAAGGACAGAAACGTGGGAAATTTTATGCGTGAAATTCGGGTATGGTATCATCCAGTTCAAGAAAGTCCATTGGATCCTTGATTTGTCGTTTTCGCTTGAATAATTACTTTGGCAAAAATTGTCTTATTTGGTGAGGTTGATAGGTGAGTCACTATCAGTGATAACGACGTCGGGCAAAAGTTCCCAGATGAGAAGAATAAGCAAAGGGCAAATGACGAATACGATGAAGAACATGAAGAAGCAGACTTTATGTCGGTACGGAGTGTGAGATAGCTTGCTTCGACTTGGTCCTGGTGGTGAAAATGCTGAAGGGAAATATTTTCAGTGGAACTTTGATGGAGTTCTTACAAGCTCGGGATGATCGATAGCTAGGCGGTGGACTCGTTTTCTTGTAATTGTAATAGGGTGGTCCTCGTGCGTTGAAGAACATCGTCATGTCCGGGTCGTGGAGATTTGGGTTCAGTGAGGTACTAAAAATGACTAATGATTTTCTTATAATTTCTTCAATTAGACATATTGATTTCAAAGTCAGATTTGGAGGAGTTATGATTTCGAAAATTTGAGGCTCTGAACTCCATCCAGTCCTGTTCCAAAGTTGCCTACTTGAAAATATGCGGTAGCTCGTTTTCCAAGTCTATCGACGTGTACTTCGGAAGCGGCTTTTTGGTTCTGACTGATCCCGAAGGCGATATGCTCTTCGTGCTGTTGGTGTCGAAGTTCTTGGTCGAATCATTGGACACTGCTGACGAAGGCGGTGGAGAGTGGGATGGAAGGGGTGAGACGGTGTCTTCTGGAAATTTGATGATGAGACTAAGGCTTTGAGTTTAGCTACAATTGATAGCATCTGTAATTTATTGTAGAGAAATTATCAGAAAAGAAAGGTACCATTATAACGTCATTTATCGCGCTTTCGAAACATTAACGAACCTGCTGAATGGCCATGGATCTCCTCCAACTCTTCCTCTGTAGGCACCTTGATTTCTTGTGGTTCAGTAACGTTCCGAGGTGGCACTGGCGGAACAGGCGGAGCATTTTGAGCTTCCTGAGCCGCTGCTGCTGACTCTTCTTCGAGGTCCTTGTCCTTGGCCACCGCAGGCGGTGGGTCCTCGGAGGACATCTAAAAGGGATAAAATTTTGTTCCGGGATATAATATCGAAACAGATCTATTGAATAGCGAATATTCGAATGATAGCACAAGGAATTTGTTCAAGATTTTAAAGTAAACAGATTTGATTCGATAACATGTAGACCAGGAACTGCAATATTTTATGAGCTCAGACTAGGGTTTGAGGAAGAGCAATGATACAGATAGAAGTTTTGCAAGGCCTGAGTTTAAAATTGGAACCCGAAAAATGCTGTTTTGCAGTTATAGATTAATTTGAATGGATTGAATTTGTGGGCGTCCAATTGATGAGGAGGCATAGAAAACCGAGAAAAAGCGCCCAAAATGTGAATCGTCCACAAAAAGAGCGCTTCGCGAATTCCATATCCGATCATTATTTCGATGCACACATAGTTTGAGCAGCTGGGTATACAGGAAATCGCGCTGTGTGATGAAGAAAAATAAAGAAAAATCAAGAAAAATCCATCACAACACTTTCATCTTTCGAAATTGGTCTTCTTTGAAAAAGAAACAGTAACTCAAGAAAAGCATGATTTTTTTCTGCCAGGAAAAATCATGAATTCGTTGAAATTGATGAAATTCCAATAAAACTTGATGAAAACAACGAACATTTTGTCAGAACCAAAATCGGATAGGAAAACTGATAGAAGAATTTGGACGAATTAAATCTTTCTATAGACGAAAGGATGGGATGAAAATGAAAGGAAGATATTGTTCGAACTAGCGGATTACCGCATGTGACGGAAAGAACTCGAGTACTGGTACAGGCGAAGGGAAGAGGTGCTGATGTCAGAACAGACCAAAGCCTAGATAGATCGCAAATGTGAAGGAGATTTAGGAAGATCTCCATCATGTTTTTGAACTTGGTGGTCGAACTTCGAATGTATGAGTGGCTAAAATGGTCTGCATTTTTTCCAATTACATGAAAGGTTTGAATTTTCGGGACCAGTATAACTGATGACAAATATGGAAGTAAAGCTAACGACGATACACGTAAATTTGCCTTGATTTGCCAAAATGGTAGAACAATTGGATAAAGATTACCAGTAAGTGCGTTGAACTTGAACAAAGTTCAAATTAACATTGAATAGCCAAACCAACGAAACATAGTTAATCAGATCCCCACCAGAAGACGAAGTACTTGAATAACGTCACAAAATACCACATAAAAAATACCCAATTCCCTAAAAAATCTGCCCTGTTTTCATTTTATATTTTTCTCGCGCATCAGTCTTTCTCGTTACGAAATGGTGCGTATCTATAAAACCAATTATAACAGGAGGGCAAGCCAGAGACCCATTCAAACCGATTCAAAACGTGAAATACATGGGATACTCGAGAGTAGAAAGAAAGAGAAATAGGGTTTATTCAAAATCTCAACAAAAGCGATCGGATTGAAGTTTAAGGTAGAAATGCAGGAATTTGTTGGGGGTTGTGATATTTTGACACGGGAGTAGTAGAAAGTCCAGAGTTATGGAAAACTATCTAAAAACTGAAGAAAGTTTGAAATTTAACGAAGCTTTTCGAAACGCGGAAAATCAGCCACGACGTGAAATGGGAAAAGCGCCACTGAAACAGCCTGTGCCTACAGGCATCAGCGCAAATAATCAATCGAATCGAAATTTATCGAAAACGAGAGAGAAAAAAAACCGCTCAAATAGACACATTCATTCACCTTCACATATGGAAGGGCATTATATGGGAAAGAAGAAATTTGCAATAATACAGACAAAATACAAATGAAACGAAATGTTAACAAATTTAGACGAAATTAAAGAAATAAAAAGTCGCAAAACAGAAAGTTCACAGACGCCACCACATAAAATTGCAAAATGTAAAAACAATTGAATCGAGTGAAACAAGATTGCCGAAAAACCGTGACTAAGAGACCTTGAAATGAGAGATATTTTGCTTTTTTACACCTTTGAAGCTATTTTTTTTTTATTTTGTAGTTCATTAGTAGATCTTTAATGAATGGCTAAACTTGATAAATTTTCAACCAAGCTTCAACTTTTAAATGTAAAGTATGTGGTGGTTCTGATGTTTTTTCCAGAAAATCTGGGTTGCTAAAAAATATATGACTTATTCGCGTTTATGTGTTTATTTTCTCTTACTAACGAATGAAATGATTGAACTCGTCCCCGGGGAGATCGACTCGGGTCTTTGAGCTGAAAAGATACGAAGAAGACGGCCTGCAAAAGGATGCAACAGAAAGGCTTTTTTGCTATCATGGAAGAAGAAGCTTGGCGACAGAAAATAGAAATGCAATGGCTAAGAAATTAGAGAAAACACAACGCGCGCACTCACACGCAAGTGCGCATCGCAACAAAACTCGTCATTAATCATTCAAAACACAATCGACCCTATTTCTGGGGAATTTCAGCGAAGTCGGATATTAGTCCGATTTTTAGAGGCTTTGGGGTTCCTCATAAAGCATGAGACTTTTCTGTTTAGTCCCTTTCAATTTTGACTCCATTTATGTTCAACTTTTTTGGAGGCTTCTGAAATTGTCGAAATTTCTTTACAAATTTGATAAGCTTCAAATTTCTTCATTTAGGTTATTATGATTCTTCCTAGTTTCATTACAAACTTACGGAAATTAAGTTTATCTCTGTCATCCTTAATATTTGAAATCAAAAACTTTCCACAATAATTCGAGCCCTCAAGTAGATATGCCAAATCGCGTTTGGGATAAACTTTTCGAGCAGAAAGGTGATCTTTGTAAATAAGGATTTTTTGAAGAAAAAATGTTTAAAATCCGTCACCAAAAATGAACACATTTTCGCAAACGAATTTATAGTTGTGCGCGAGTTTTAACCTGATTTTTTTGCACAAAACCATCTCGTCAAGTTTATCGTCGATCTAGATAGGATTTTTTTTTAGACATTTGGGGTTTGAAGGGTACTTTTTCTCAAATTTTCGGTTTCAAACTACCACGCTTTTACCCCACGCACATTTTTGCAAAGGGCGGAGCTTGGGGACTCGACATAATAGTGCCAAAAATAAGCGTTAATGCGTTGTTAAAAACTTCTAATTTCACAGGTTTGCAATTTTGCAATTCAGGTTCGAGTCTTAATGGCGTTCATTGTCTTTTTATGGACTTCTAAAATGATGCGTTCTATTTGCTTAATGATAAAAGCGATAGTCGATTATTGAGTTGACTAATCCATGAATAATTAGCGCTATTAGTAGGAGATTATTGTTTATGCTATTGTTCCAAGTTATTGATTAATTTTCATAAGGACTGTTCACATTCAGATTTCCCTTTCGTTTTATATTTTTAGCTGTTCCATGTCGTATATTTTCTAGATTATTCAAACTGTTTTATTATATACCGAAATTCTTTCTTGTCAGTAATCATTCGCAATTTACATGCTGTATTTGTTTGACTTCGACTTGCTTCTGTATTTGCCTATTCAGGGGCAAAGAGACAAGCGAAGATCACAACAATTTGACGATTTTGAAGCGCATTATGCGTGGCTAGAGATAATGCCATATTGAGATGCTGAAAGATATGAGAATCTCTTGTAAATTTGCTTTTCTTTGTGTTTCGCGCACCGGTATATCCTCTTGAAATTTGCATCTTCGTTTCTTCTTTTCTTAGACTTATGATTTCACTTTTACGTATTATCATTGGAAAATTTTTTCTTTAAGTTTTTTTTCATTAGTTACATTTTTCCTGTATAATTTTTCCCGAATCCTTCAAAATCTTCAGTTTCTCTAAAAGTTGCAAAATCCTGCTGAAAGATTCTTTTCAGTTCTTTCTTGCAGAAAAGAAATTTGACTCGGTTGATCAAGCTTTTGTATGCAAATGTGAACGGCAATAGATATTCGTGAAATGAAGGAAAAATGGGAGGACACGGTTAGGAAAGAAAATACAAGAAAAAGACGAATACAAGGTCTGGTCCTCCCTTCTCTTTTCTCTTCTCTTTCCTTTCGACTCCGCCCCCTTCCTTCATCTCTCGCTGTCTTTACATTGTGCTTCTCCTTTATGCCTCGCTCCATTTTTCTCCGTCAGTTTTCCGGACCCCGCTAATTTTTCATTGGTGGTCGATTTTTTTCGTATTTTTAAACTACTGGCTACTCTCGACTTTTTCCTGGCTCAAACTTTTTGATGAGGCTACAAGTGTTTTGAGTTTCTTTTTCGAAAAACAAGTTAGGTTTTAAGGTATACATTGAAAATTTCCAGTCTAAATCATTTTGATGACTTTTGTCTTTTCTTACTGATGTTAAAATCTATCTATTTTTGGAAGAAAAGCTTACTAGTTAGTTGTGGAAAAGAGCGTTTCTGGGAGAAAGAACCATCAAGATTTTGTCTGAAATTTTCTCATAATAAAGGTGCAATTTCGAAATCTTTACTACAAACCATTGCACTTTTGGCAACTTCCTTACTTCTTTTTGATTTGTGATTCATCAATCAATCGCCTTCCGATCTCGATTGTAAAATCTTTGATATCCACTGCGTAAAGCCTTTGCTCACTAAATTTTACCCAAATCTTCGGCGATTTTTAAATTTCAGGTTCAACTAGACCACGTTTTTCGCTGCAGATGGACGAGAGTGTTCTAAGGCGTTCTCTGCGTCGAATAAATACGTTCCGCAACAAACTTTTCCGTTTACCCGCTACTCCTCGTCTGTCCAGAAGTACGAAAGGTAAACTCTTTCATTTTTCTTTATTTACACCCTCTCATCAGAGGAATTTGTATTCGACGCTGTAAAGGTTGAAAAATCTCGAAGAATTTGCATTTTTCGGGAAGTAGTGTCGGATTTCGGTACAAGTGTCAGATCGTATCAGGGGTTAGGGCGATTTTTTCTGCTTGGCCAGTTTGCTAACATGCAACTGTCGTTTTGAAAGCTGATTCATTGCA
>LIAE01010546.1:82927-144159 GCA_002287525.1 Diploscapter pachys | reverse complement strand
TTGAGAAAAGAAGAGAGTTCTGAGAAGCCAGAAAGCGATAGAGAGTGTGGGGTTTGTAATACCCGTTTGGGGAACGACGGCGGAAGGGAAATTTTTCAGAGACCGCCGAAGCAAAATTTCGAAAGCGTGCGCCGGCTATACGCGAAAAATTTGAGAGAGAGCGAGAGAAAGAGAAAATAGAGAGTGGCGCGAAAATATTTTCAATAGTAGCCCCCACCGCAAGCCGGCCGGCTCTCTAACTCGCACGAGCAACCAACGGCCTATTTCAAGTTTATAATTTTCGAGGGCGATTTTCTCCTTCGATTTTTTCGGCCGACCGCAAAGCCTTAAATTTCAAAATTCATAACGACTATTTTTGAGAAATATTAGTCGTCGGGGGAACCTTATCTTCGAATTTCTGCAAAATATCGATTTTAGCTTATGATTCTGAACGCTAAACAAACTTTAGTTTCAAATCTTTCATCAAGAAATTCCCGTCGTCATGTTTTCCTCCTAAATATATACCAATCTAGTTCTCATTTGGGATTAAGATATACAGTATCCAATTTAAATAGCGTCGTATATTTCTAAATCGTATATATTCATAATTCAGCTTCAGGTCTCTAGCTTAACGATTCTGTTCCTTTCTTCGTTCGTTCGTTTTTTCCCCAACCCTATTTGGGAGGGCGCGCGCGTTCGTTTTGCTTATGCGAGATATATTCATTGCGATTTACGATTGGACTGAACGTCGAAAGCCCCGATAACTAGTTTCCACTATTTCTCAATTTTCATATATCTAAACTTTTTCGACGGATTTGAAAGTAGTGAAATTTTTGAACAAATTCAATTTTATCCTGATCTTTCTACAATTCTAAGATTTCCTATGTAGGCTTTATTATTGTCTTTTTCATCTCAAAATTTAATGCTCAATTTCTTATCCTTCACTTTTTTCTAAACCATTCATATATCCCGAATTTTGCAGCCTACAGTTCATCTCGTAATCTTTACCCAAAATCCTTGAATATTCTTTAGTCTCGCATTTAAATTGCTTACAATTTGCATGCTCTCAAGATTTTACACTATTACTTAATTTTTTCGGTCCTTAAACTTCAAGCCTCTGAAGCGTGGATTTTTGAGGCGTTGAAAAATAAACACACTAACACATTCTCGCGATCACGTACTTCTAAACGGTTTACAGTAAATCCTTCAATTTTCCCACACCGTAACTGGTTGCGCGAGCGCCCTTCAAACCGCAAAAGATTCATTCAATTTTCCGCTGCCGACGAAGCTTTCAATCCTCGAATTTTTTTTATTTTTCACCATCTTTCACTTGCTTCACCGCATCTTGCTTATACCTGTTTGCGGCAAGCCATTTCGACAACTCATTTGTACCAACCCGATATCTCTGGCTGTTTAAATCCTAAGGTCGGCTAATTGGAAAATTTTTGGACTTGGATAAATTTCGTTCTATCTTTCACGGCTTGATCAAAAATGTAACTTTTACCTGTATTTTACAATTTTAAACGTGCATATTTTTCTGATCAATGTTTTATCAACATTTTAAAAATTTGAAATAATAGTTTCACCGTAACCCAAATATATTTTCCTATTTAATGACTCATGTCTCCAGACCCTATGTATGATATTTCATCAATAGACTTGAAATTTTGCTTGTTATATCAGACTCATTTGATCGAATAATGTTGCAAAAAATAACGGACTAATCTAAATATCTTCACCATTCAATTCTTTTTAAGTTCTTTTAGCGATGAGCTACTGTTTGTGGTATTTGGCAGTGTTTCAGTGCCCATATCGGTTGGCCCATTGTCTCAATTCTTCTCCTTCATTCTGACTCATACCATCTCTCATTATTCACCGATACTTCCCTACAGAATATTTTCACCATTTTAATAAAATTTTTCTACCATATTTGCAATTTATTTTCAAATTGACTCTAAGATCGCGCTTTCTAATCCACAGTTCATCATATCAACAATAAGCCAGAAGTTTTCACCAGATTGTCTGATCTTTGTAAAATCTGGATTTCCTAGCATATACCTATCATAAGGTTATCAAATATATTCAAGGGGCCGAACTATTGAATGAATCCTAAAAATATTTGATCTTTATTGATATCTACAGCTAATTTAAGTCTACAGTCTCTCGACTTTCCTTGTTAGAATAATTCCTGTCGGAATGAGGAAAATTCATAAGGGAAGATGGCTCTGAGGACGCACACATTAAATTATATATCCCCGATCTTTTTCGGGGGTGCGCGTCTAAAGTTGAAACGACTTTTCTCCGCGTGACTTTTTTCTTTTAGTTTAGGGATATTCCTATCTAGCCATTTTTTTATACAGATTCTTCTCCAGAATCGAGCCAACTTTTAGCCGGTTTTGGAACGAATATGAATATTCGCATAAGTGAGGAAAAAACCCCAGAAAACCGCTTTTGGGCAGAAATCGAGAAGCCTAGCATTCAATTATCATAAATACCAGATTACCTATAAATTTCGGAGAATTACGGTATTTTATGCCTGTTTCCAGGGGATGGTTCAGAAATGCGATTTTTATGGATCTAGCTTTTGCCCCAGATTTTTCAGGGATTTTTGGTAATAAATCGAATAATCGATCTGTTCGGAAAGACGATAAATTCGGGCGATGGATATCCCAAATATTTATAGGGAAAATTAGGGTATCGCACTAATTTATGAAGGAATATATGGGATTTTGGCGATGAAGACCGAAGCCTTTCCAAATTCAATGAAGTTTGAAGTTTGAGTTTTTATCTATCGAGTTTCCTCGCGGATATTTTTACCCGAAAGAATGATATTCGGGAAAAAATTGGAAACCTTCCAAAGCAATATCCAAATTTATGTATTTTTTGCGCATAAAAATTCGACTTTGTGTTTTCTGCGTTTGAACGTTTCATGACTTACTTCGTCTAGTCTAGAACTCATATAAAACCCACAGGCTTCTATATTTTGTCATTTGGGCACTTGAAAAATGGTGAGCTACGAAATATTTTAGGAAATACCAGGAAAGGTCACAGCATTTCTTGCGTATAAACTAGGAACTCTAAGTTACTTATTTTCGTAATGCTAATATTTTCCTCCGACCATTTTATTTGGACGTTCTCATTTTCATACTTTTTCTTTCGCGCTCCGAGCCAATTCTGCAACTATTTGATTATTTTGACCCGGATTCTGCGCGAGGTCTCTGACAATGGGAAACTTGAGGGACGAAACGATAGATATCTCATCACTCGATAAATTGAATCATTCTTTCGAGAGAAGAAGTGGGAAGATATTTCTTGTTCAAGTCATTTTCATCTTCAAAGCGATAGTGTAACAGGCAAAATATGCTGAATTTGATCACATATCATATCGCCGTTTCTACTAATCATATTATTCTTGTCATTGTCATGGCATTGGTATGAAAATTTGTCTATTTTCCATGATGTAAGTCAAATCTTAAGCTTCGTTTATATCATTTTAAAAAATCCCACTAAATCTCACTGTTATAGTCGTTCCTTGCTTAATTCGATCTCTTCTTATTCATCGTCTGCAGATCACTGTGACTGTTTATCGGAATCCCGTATTTCTCAATTTTCATCGTTGCAATCTCGTTAATTCACCATATATGTTTGCCTTATATGCCATTCTTCTATTATTATTATTATTATTGCATTATTATAACGTCTTTTCTGTATGCATACATGCAGATGCACGTACATATATGTATTCGAAACTATACAAGCAGATATCCAGTTTAGCCCGGGGAGTAGTGATTTTCTCATTTTCCTTTTTTCACCACCGCCCCAAGACAAGGAGGCGTCTAGACCGCCCTTTCAGAGGATTTTATTATTTGTGTTCGTTTCGTGGAAAGTCGCAAACCCACCACTTACCTATACCATTCCGGGTAAACAGGGACTGAATTATTTGACATTAGATCCATGATTATGAAACTGCAATTGCATATCTTCCGTAACTCATTCGAAAGCTGTATCCAGAAAAATCCTCTAATGGCCCAAGATGCTGATATGACGATCGTATGCCAACTCGCAAAGGTGCGGTGGTAACGCGCATCCGAAATCGGCTACCTCTTTGAAAATGAAAGAGCTAGAGTTTTCTTCTTAGTTTCATCGAAAAGATAAGATCTGCATATTTTATACTTATCTTCAATCCCAGTCATATCTTTTTCATCATAACTTACCTTTTTATACAAATTATCTTGCCACCCATCAAAATTTCTAAATCAAACCCTCGGTTTAATGAATGATACCGTATCACTCGGCGATCCGAAAAAATTCTCCTTCATTAAAATATTTGTGCCCCATTTCTAGATTTCTTTCATTTTCCACCATTGTTTGCACTCAATTATTTTTGCGTCGTCTCTCCTTTTTTGCGCAAGCGGTCGCCGCGCTCGGCTTCGCGCTCGGCTTCGCTCAAAATTTCTGTCCTATTTTTGTGAGAAAACGACCATGACTGGCCCCAAATTCTTTTGTATATTTTTCGACAAAATGCGCGAGCATTTCAAAATTTCCACCTTCAAAAATTCTCATCAATTTCATTTGTTAATTTCATCATATGATATTTAGAAGATACTGTACTTTATCATAATTCATTATCTCGGAACCCTTTAATCTTTCTTCCATTCCTACTGTAACTCACAGAGCTTCTCACTTACTTAACTTAAATCCTACTTTTACCCCTGAAACGTCTGTTCATTTTCGAGTTATCCGTCTCTTCAATATTTTTTAATTTAAATCATGAAATTTCAGACTGATGACTTCATTATTGGGCGAGAGCAGTCTGTTCTGTCGAATTTCTGATATAAAGAAGGAGGGCACATCGAATGAAAGTGAGACTTCATAAATTCCTAATTTTTCAATATGCTAATTTCAGGTCATATCGTGCACTCCTTATATTCCACTCCACCATCGTCAATGGAATCATCTGGGAGTCAGCGAGGAGACGAGGAAACCACTAAGATAACGATCAGCCTGTTTAATGCTCATGGATCGGTAAGTTGGTTTTTTTTTTATAAAGAGAATGTCCAAGATAACTTTAGCATGTAATTCAAACCTTATTAAATACTGTTGAAAAATGATCTAATCCTTAGCATTTCTTCAACGTTCTGCATAGCTTAGGTTTCAGACAACAAGTTTAGAAAAGGATCAAATGTTCATGAATGGATCAATCTGAAACTATTAACATTTAATTTTCGTTTAATCTTGCATAAACACTATCTAGCTTTATCTAGTTAGATCATTCTAGAACTCTACGTATTCCGCTTCAAGTCCACCTCCATCCAATAATTCTACTGACGAACCACACTCGGAGGACAACAGCACGACGATATCCGATTTGCTAGGAACGAATTCTAGCAATCCAGATGGCGAAATGCAAGATAATGTTCGTTATTTTCATATTCCCACATCAAACATAGAGTAGACCTAGTGGCTCTATTCTTTTGAAAACTATTTTTGACCTGACACTTGGAAAATATTCAATTTTTATAAGAAATTTTAACGAGAGTCAGTGGTTTTCACACCAATATTTCCGATCAAATATCCTATTTTGTTATTGATCGTCTTGATTAATTTTTAGATGCTAGTGATTTTTCGCTCAATATCCCTTTCAAATATCCTGTTTTAAAGATTGATTTTAGAAGGCTTCCGAAAACGACATCAATTCGTTCATTTCGAAGATCCATCAGCAAATCGTCCTCCAGCAACAAATGGTTCAACCCGACGGTCAGCAGGATGGTTCTGAATCGAAACGTAAAAATAGATTCTGAAAGTCCGATAAAATACCTATCTTTTCAGCTATTGTTATGACGGCGTATTCCCCGTGGATGAGAAATGCAGGAAGGAAAAAGTCGCATCCGGTATGGGAGTTCTTCCGAGATCTCAAAGATAAAAGTAAGCCCTTTTCAATGACTGATAGTCAAGTTCGAGATTCGCTAACACAGATCTTAAGATCCTAGACTTTCATTAGAAATTCCCAATTGCAGATGGTTTGGAAGGAGGCGGTGGAGTCGTTTGTTTGTATTGTGATTGGCGATGCGACGATCGTAGTCCGAACAACCTGCGGACCCATCTCAAGAAGTACCACTCCGACGACGGCATCTTCACGAAATTCAGCGAGAAACTTGCTCAGGTAAACTCGACAATTGTTCAGCCAGATTTTCCCGACAGTGACTTTGGACATTGAGTTTTCTGACCCCCAGAATTGACCCGCAGAGTCACTCAACTACTCCCAAAGGATTTACTTGTTCTTCTTCTTCGTCTTCGTCTTTCCGTCTCAATTTTTCCCCGTGTATCCGATGGTTAAACCAAGGGGATTTCGGCCTTGGAAATCTCTCCTTTCAGCGAAGGAAGGGGGGAGCGAGTGAGAGACCCCCGTACTTTCTATCCGATGAAAACGCCCTTCCCCCTATATATCGATTTGTCCGTTGTTGTGCGTGTCTCTGAGGGCCCGGCGGGTTTTCTCTTTTGCCTGCCCTCCCCCCCCCCGCGCAACGGGCTGGCCCCTCTACAGCAGCAATATGTGTCTTCGCGCTCTTTTCGTCTGGTCGTCTTGGCCCCGCTATTTCCCGTCTTTCGGTCCTCTTTGCGATCTCCCCGGCCTCACCGGGCGAAGCACCCCTCTCTCTCAGCCCCTCTCCACTCTCCTCCCCCGTCGCGTCCCCCCGCGACACCCCCAACCGACTCGACAGGCTAGGCCAGGCCAGACCAGGCCACACAACCGCCGCCCTCCTCCTCCCTTTCCATTCCATTCCATTCTCCTCTCTTCCATTTTCTCCACTACTATCCTTCTCCACCCCCCATCGCGTAGATCTCCTCCAAACCCTTCAATTTTATTTATACGGGGCTGGATGTGGAAATCGCTTTTCTACTCTCCCCCCACCCCATTTTACTTCATCTCTTCGGATTGATCTCCTGTATTTCAGGGCTCCTGTGAAAATGTTCGTCTTTATCTTTTCGTTTTGATTTTTACTTTTTATTTTCTTGAAACTGCATTGTAACTTTTCCATATGGCCTTTTTCTTCCCAGAATAATAAGCCAGCCCCCGAGAACCGTCTAAAAGAGCTGGATTGTGACCCGTTGTTGGAAGAAGTAAGGGTTGTGGAAAGACGCGTGTGTGTATCGGACGGGCGGGGGAGAGGTCGGGAGGGGCCGGTTATTGGACCAGAGGAGAGGGAGAAGAGAGGACGAAAAAAGCGCGGAGAAAGAGAGGAGTTTTGCTGGGTTGGACGAAGCATCGTCGCCGCCGCTGCCGCTACTGCTGCTGCTGCTGCTGGCGAAAAAAGAATCGTGGAAAAATACGCGGGGCCGCGAGAAGGGAAGGAAAGAAGGAGAAACTGACTGACACTGAAAATACGGCGCCTAGAAATTAGAACATTCGACGGGGCGCAATCGCGGGGAAGGGAGAAGGAGAGGAGAGGAGACCTAAAAGAGGGAAGCAGGCCACCAGCCACAACGCACCCCGCGCCCGCAGTCCAGTCAGTGCGAAAAAGAAAGGGGTATCGATTGAGTGCGCGCGCGGGCATGGACTATTTTCTCCGCGTTAGCAAGTTGCTGGTCCTATCTTTCTTCAAATTTACCTTCACCATAATAGACGCGATAAATTTGGTTCGCAATTAGAAAGTGTTCATTTGATATCGATGTGATCCTTCTAAGTCACTCTTCTCGTTGCTTTGCCATCCCGAAATATTCTCCTCTTCGAATTCCTACTTTCGATCATACCCCTCTTCGTATACTTATCGCGTTACTTTCCCATCATCACGTAATGCTGCTTTAGTGCCTCTCGAAGTGTCCTTAAGTTTCGCTGCTGAGGAGATGTCTGACGAAGTGGCGCATGAACTGTTCACTGCGTCTTCCTCGATCAAAGCTGAGACGACGACAGCAGACGACTGTGATGCAGCTGGCATCGACGTTTTCTCGCTGCTCTCCAATGGAGCTTTCGACATGTCGAATGACGACGACAAAAACAAACTTAAAAAGCCGTTCCGTAATTCGAAGAAGTCGTCCGAGATCTGGGACCATTACAAACTGCTCAGCGAGAACCAGAACGTAGAGTGCATCTACTGCTGGAAGATCCTCAAGAGAAGCGACAGCTCGACCAAATCCATGTGGGGACACATGAACGCCTACCACCAAGAGATTCTGTCCAACAAAATGTGCAGAAAGCGAAAGCGCGTCGCTGTGGGAAACATCTCGATGAACGAGAATGGAGTCGAAAAATCTATTGCCAGTCAAGAGGCTTCATCGGTAAACCTTTGCCTACACTAATTCAAAATCCAAAGTCACTGTCAGCCATCACCAGAAGTTCTTTGACGATATATTTGAAAAAAAAATCGTTCAGACGCCGACGCAACCCTACGTCAAGCGAGTTCGCGCTGGTGGTTCTATGAACCAGTCCAATGGGTCATCGCAGAGGAAAAGCTTCTCACCGGCTAATACTTCCGACAACACTTTCTCACTGGCCCTTCAGCAGATGAACAGTATGGCTGGGGTAAGCTTGTAATTTCTTTTAAAAAACACTGAGTTCGAAATTCCAGGTGAACAATTCTTTGAGCTTCCTGGACAACATTCAGAAAACTACTGAGATCATCAATATTCCTGTCGGCTTCGGCACGAGTCTGGGCGAGGACGACGAGCAACCTGAGAATGGAGAGGTACAACTTGCTCTTCTTGAAGAAAGAATATGAAATTGCATTCAGGCTGGATCGTCTTCCGTGTCTGCATCTGACGAGCGCGCTGCTTCGGGATCGCCGATGGCCGAGGAGAACCAGACGGCTGGATCTGGCGGATCGCCTTCGGTCACCTCGACGAATCAGCTCTCTGCTTTCATGAATATGGCTGCGAATCCGCTGATGTGGAATGCTATGCTGTAGGTTCTTTCATGCTCCACCTTCTTCCAATTATCTTCTTCAAAACCCCCAGTTTCAGAAGCAGCGCCAATTCCTCTTCCGGCAACAACTCGAGTTCCTCTGGATGCCCGTTTACTCTGAACGACGGCTCTTGCATCACAATTCTCATGAAGATGGCCATCGATCTGGACTTGACCATGTCGTACCACAAGCGAAGAAGCGACATCGAGCTATGCTTCGAGAGCAACCGGACTGCCGAGAAGAGCGGAGGACGAGGAAAAATCGTCTGCTTGTCGGATCTGGGCAGGGAAATCAGGTATATTTCTTGCTGAAAAGTTAATTTTATCGGGAAACTTCCAGAGTGACCGAGAGGGTCAACGGAACGGCCACCGACGCAGAAATGTGGACCAAGACCGATTTCAACCAGTTCCACTGGGCCATCAGAGGCAAATGCCAGAAGTTGCTTGTCAAGCAATAGAATTTTATTCTTTGAATAATTTTATTTCTTAGCCCGTATCTAAACTTGCCGTGCTATTCTTAATTTAATTTTAAGTTATGTTTCCGACACAAATTCAGCGTCTTTCTTCACTTTCGATAATTCCAAATACTTGAACCGTTAAAGTTTAACGCGAAAATGACCTTCTCAATGAATCGCATTGTGATATTCCAGAGGACAGTTACTTATAAAAATTGTCCAATTTAACTCAAATTTTGCTCACATTCATAAGGATTATGTGATGTGCTCTTAAAACTGATTTTTTTCTCGATCTTTCCGATTTTCCTGATATCTCATGTCATTTTTACCGTATACGTAATTCCTAAGAACTGTGTTCTAATTATTTTGATATAGTTTTACACAAACGTTGAATCTCTCGCATAAAGTGGCTTTCATTTATAGTTTTAGGGAATTTGATAGCCTTTTTAGTTGAGTAAAGAAATATATCAAATTCTTTCATCAAACACTGCCGATACCCTATTATTTTACCTTTCTATATGATATCTTGAGCAATTTTCAGAGTTTTCACTTATATTATGCTCAAAAATCATACTTATTTCACCTTTATCTTTAATTTTCGCCATTTATTTTCAGTTCATTGTCGTCACTAAATAAATCGTATAATTTTTTTTATTATTTCACGGTTTGATATAATGGATGGAGAGAAATTGAAAATAATGAATATCAACAATTTGAAATTTATCAACGCATTCAGTAATAATAAAAATTTATCGTTGATTTTTAAATCAAGTAAAAATTAACGATAAATTCAAAGTGATTTTGATCGACTATGCACTTATCACCAGGCATGCGTCTTGCGCATCAAATAATTACAAGAAGAAAATAACTTAAATTTGGCAATAAATACCCTTTACAAAATACTTATTAGATTAATTATAGCAAGAGAAGTTAAGCAATAATCAAAATACCCGTGTGATTTGAAATTTAACTAAAATACTGAATTGAAGCTTGCTCTGTGTCATGATTGAAATAAGGTGAAGGCTGTCTGGAAGATTCTACTTTTACATACAAACAATGATCGTTGAAGCTCTAAAGATAGTCACCCTTTAATTGCCTTCTTTAAAATCAGTTAATTAGTTGATTGGTGGATAATTAGGCGGTGCGGCTTGTAGTCGTTGTTGCTGTTGCTGCTGATAGAACATGGTGAGATGCATACCGTTAGGGTAAGCTGCTTGGTTGAAGTTAGCCATTTCCATCTAAAGAATAAAATGTTTTCAATATAATTAGAAGTGCCAGAATGCCAAAATTAGCATTCGACTTATGTATTTGAAATATTCGGCCACTTTTTTCAATCCAACGATAGCCAGGTTCCTAATTGATAATCATGGAAAATTGTTTTTGATATACTATGGATTTTCTTTTCAAGCTTTGTAGTTGGAAACTTCCCCAAAACCCTCGAAAATCATGAAATTTGGATATCGAGATCATGGTATCTCGAAAAATAAAGACTTATTATGTCAGATAGGTGTCAATGGATTTTGAAACTACGACATCGATTTACCTACCCCGTGTTTTACCGTTGGTTTTATCAATCACTAGCATAAACGACCCGAAAAAATTTCCTCGGATAAAAAATTGATCAAAAAATTGCCAAGTTTCGTTGCAAAGTGCAACACTTCACCTCGCATTGAAGTTGAATGATAAAATCTTGAATTGAAACTGCACAAAAACTGATAGTTTTGAGAATGATCAAATTCGAATTCTGTATCTTATCGAAGCACAGTGAGAAATAACTTGTCGAATAAAATGAGACGGCTGCAGAAAAATATCCCGCACAAGAATGGGCATAACTTTGCTTCCGCTGAACCTTTTTCGGAGATCTAAAGAGCAGTCTATTCCGGTTAATCTCGTCGCCCACACTGATATCAAATTTTTCCATGATTATCAATTTCGAAAATTCATTTGGCCTTCCTAATATAATATTGATTTCAAATAATTATGTCAGTTACTAATGCAAGAAATAATATTACCTGGGCCATCCTTGGGTCCATCATAACAGCTGGGTGTTGCCGTTGCATACCATTTACGTCATCTGGCATCGTTTGAGCTACGCGCATTTGTTGATAATATTGGGGTGGGAACTGCATGCCTGAAAATAATTTTTGAAAAAAAAACATTGAAACAGTAGCAAGAAGCTGGAACATAGAAGCTCATTGGTGATAAGAGTCTGAACTAAGCGCTTTCATAGGAGAAAAAAATTCACTACCTTGTCTCTGCATCATGACCTGCTGCATATGAAGTTGCTGTTGTTGATGGAAGTATCGGTATTGAGCTTGGGCTTGGGCCTGAGCTTGAGCTGCTTGAGCATGTGGGATCATCGACGGGTGTGTCATCATTCCGGGATGAGGCTGGTAATAGCTGAAATTTCACTATATGATTTGATCACGACGATATTACAAGTACCTAGACCCTGGCTGCGTGACGGACTGTCCTTGGATCATAACCTGCTGCTGCTGCTGTTGCTGGGGGATCATCATAGGCATTGGAGCGTTTGGTTGGGCTATCATGTTTGGACCGTTCTAAATCAAAGAATAACTGATTGATCAAGATAGGATCAAAATGCACCTGTGCCATTGGCATTTGATTCGGTGGAACTTGCTGCGGAAAGGCGTTAGCGTTTGGAGCTGAGGGCGCCCGTGTCAGCTGTTGTTGCATACTATTCGATGGTGGTCGATTTATGGGTTGTTGCTGCTGCTGATGGACCGACATCGGGCCGGCTATCATTTGGGAACTGCCGGGAGTGATCGGCGTAGCGCAGTTGCCGTTGCTCAGGGGGTTCTGAAGCAAGAATTGATAACCCATGAAGATTTAAGGACTTTGCTCACCGAATGTATTGAGTGCACGCTCGAAGGCCCATTCGCACTATTGTTACTGTGCATATTGTGATGAGGAGTTGTGTTGTAGGGCATTTGATTCTGAGGAGACATGACGTGATTAGCCGAGAGATGAGATGGGGGCAAGACGATTCCGTTTGGTGTTCCAGTTGAGTTTTGAGCTTAAGTTTTTGGCCTATTCAAGTTTCTTTGAACTTCTTGGATACCATCATTCTGCGCCTGCACAGATGTAGGATTCGACGTTGAAGGCTGATTTCCCGAATCTGAATTCCCGAAAAGCTCATCGTCCAGATCACCCCCAAGTTCAGGTAACATTGAGGTCGTCTAAAATTTAGCTTGTTGAAAGTTCTGCTTTAACGTTTTACTTCTGCTGCAATATTTTTCATAATATCTTGAACGCCGTTTTCGTTTAGGTTCGGCGTGTCGAGATCGGTCTCCGATTGTTGAGACTGTTGGCTTTGTGAATTCTGGTTCACTTGACCGGTCGCTGGTGACGGATTCATCTGAATACTCAGGTTTTGTTCTCAAAATCCATAAAGTCGTCTTACGTTCAAATTAGTTCCATTCGCTGGAGACGTTGCTTGTTGAGGAAACTGTGCCGGCGTCTGCTCAGGTTGAGCATAATTCTGCTGATTCGCCATGTATCCGGAACTAACGTTAGCAGGAGGCATGGATTCCGTAGAAGTTGATGGCAGAGTCGTACACCCTTGATTCTGAGCGAATGCTTGTGGCACTGGTGGTGTGTTAGGGACTTGCTGAGGAGGATACTGCAATTTCAGAATCATTGACTGGAGGATTATCTCGGAAAAAAGATTCTCTCCATGGTGACTATTTACAAATCTCCCAAAATAAGATAGTAAGAAGATTTAAGCAAGGATTTCTTTCCTAGTCGCATATAATTTTGATATTCGACTAGCGCGTTGTGCCCCCACATCGACAAAAGCAAAGAGGACGCTTGCTTGCTTTGCTCGCATTCGGATTCTCACGCCTACAGATTTGGCAATTCGGAGAAATTCAATACGCACACTGATGCAATTCAGCAATTAGATGCAAGCAGAGTGCGGCAAAAAGTGGATTATGCCGGGGAAAGCGCGGCAAGAATTTTTAATTTTACGACAGCTCAAGAATATTTTTAAAGAATAATCAATGAGCCACTAGATAATATGACGAAGTTGAAGCGATAAACTTTCTACAGGTAAAAATCCTACCGAGTGACCCATCGCGCCGATGCCATTTGGCCGGAACGCAGGGTGTATATCATATCCATTCTGGGGTAGGGCCGGAGCCGAATGTTGCCGTTGCATCATCATCGTGTGAGGATTCGGCGACTGCACGTAATATTGTTGAGGCGTCATCGTCTGCGGGCCAGTAGGGTATTGCATCCATTGGTCGGGCTTCCGCTTGGCATGCATCATGTTTTCGGCTGAATTGATGCAGATCAATGTTTTCTTCGAAGAGTTGTCGAAAAGCAATTTGGAAATGATAGAATCATTGGACGCGCGGTTAGGTAAGAAAGAAATTATGAGAAAACCAATATCGTCATTCACGGTCTGTCAAGCGGTGCATAGGGCTGAACTTTCTAGCTTCTCTAATACACACTATTCTTTCCTTGCAATTGTGTTTTTAGTCTAAGAATTTCTTACCGGACATTTTTAAAAATCCTGGGAACACCCATTTCTTATAGCCACAGGTCCCCTCTATAAGAAACGGGTTTCAGAATTTTGAAACAATGCCCGCCAAGAAATCCTTAGGGCAAATTGAATTTCACTGAGATAATGCACTAATTTATGGTGTGTTGACAGACCGTGCATTTCATTAGATCCAGCCTTCCAATTTTCATACCTTCATATTTTGGCCGCATGGTCCGCTCCCATTCTGCTTCAGCTTCTTCGCGCTGTCGTAGCCGCCGCTTCCGATCTCCCGGCTGTAATCGCTGAAGTTCAAAGTTGTTTTCAATTTCAGTACGGGGTATCGACTGACCACTCCAGTATTGAACCGTTCTCTTGACGTATCAGAGAAATTTGCACCAGGATGCATGAGATGAGGTGCTTATCCAGGATGAAACCCTAAGTTCTGAGCGTTTGAAGGTGCGGTTCGCTGGATCTCCTCCGATTTCCGCTTCTCCATCGACTGCCGCATCTTTTCTTCTTGCTCTTTGAAGAATCTAAATTTTTCACCTTCTACCTCCTATTCTTTAAAATAAATGAATAGACCGTTGCCTTAGCTGTTCCCTCTCGTCTCGTTCTCGCTGAAGGACCGTTGAATATCCCTGGGACTCGACTCGTCGGCTCTCGTTAGATATCTTCTTGCACATTTCCAGGTTGATGATCGCGCCATTTCTAAAGGGATTCTTGTATTCTTTTTCGATAGGGGAGTTGATCGTACATGTCATCCAATTGTTTCAAATCGGCAGCGGGATTAAAGCCTGAGCCAGGAGAAGAGCCTGACAACGACTGAATGGACGCTATTTCCATCCACCGTTGTTGGCGTCTGAAAATTACGATCTTAGAATTATCTTTGCGAAAATTTTAGACAGATAGTTTTAGGCGATACCTATCCGACCAAAATTTTTATTGGATTTTCAAAATTAGCGAATTTGAACAAGGAAAACGCTTAGACAGGATGCCACGATTTTGAGAACAATCAAGTCAAACCAAATACCACAAAGTAATGGCATTTTCCTCAATGCGGCAGTGACATTTCCACGACTTTATCAAGAAGGAAAATTTTCCGCTTTTCACGCCGAAAATCGATCGACTGTTATCAAAGCGGTGCTGCGAGAAATAACAGCTCAGGACGCATTGGTAGCCGAATCGCGAAAATATTATGTGCCCTGTGTGTGTATTCCGGGAGCATCTCGGCATTTGTTAAACGAGGAAAAACCGAGGGAGGAGGGGCGAAAGGGCGGCGATAGATGAAAGGACCAGTACGGGGCGAGGGACGGGGATGGAGCCGGGAGGAAAATTGGGGAACGAGCAGAAGAAAAACGGGAAGAATCAGTGAAATGAGAGGTGCTGCATGTAAATTCGCGAACATCTGGCGAAAATGGGCCAAGAGATGTGAGTCAGTTATCGATAGATAGACGAAAAGAACTACATTTATCAGATCAGAAGAAAGTTTTTTTTTTTTTTTAAATATTTGTTATGAAAAGTTGGAGAACTTCAGATGAATGTTAATTTGCGATAATTATACCTTGTGCGGAAATTTTATAAAAGTTCAAATTCCTAACAAAATTTGTTTAGATTTTGTACTTTCAGAAAGAAGAATAGGCAAAGTTTCCTTAAAACGTGAAAATTTATCATCCTGGCGAGCATTCAATAATTCAAACGCAATTGGCATTGTCATATTCTTCGTTTCCATCGCAGAAAAAAACGATAAATTGAAGGAGGAGGTAAACTGAAAACTGAACGTGAGTTGCAAAAGTGAAGCTGCAGCGGGGCTCGTGATGATTTTATGGGTGATAAGAATCAAGGAAATGTCACTAAAACTAAACAAATTCAAGAGAGACCAAAATTATGTGAATTGTTGTTGATAAGAAATAAAGGGGTTCTTGGAAAATATCGCGGGAAAACTGCGCACTACTCTTTAAGAAGCAATGTTCACGCGCTATCATGTAATTTAGTGATGCTTATCGAGATCGAGATACGAAATTTAATGGGTAAACACTGAACATAAACGATATCAATATTTCAGTTTCGCGCGTAGGTGATATGATTCAATATTTTCGAATTTTAGAACATTTTAATCATGTTAAAGAAAAGGAAATTCAGAAATTGAACATTTCAGGCAATTATTAAGATGTTTGATTTACAGAGGTAGGTTGGGCGGAATTCCGGTTCTGACTCCGAAGTTTTCAAAATTCAAATTTCGCGCACCCCTAATGATTAAACATGAGATATGCGATCAGAAAATGAGGGGAAAATCTCGAATGATGAAGAAATAATGGTTGGATGGTTAGAAATGGGCAACAGAAACCCATAAACTGAGGGAAGATGGGTGAAGTCGAAGAGGGAAGGAACCCATTCTTGGCACGGGCATATGCTAATGAGAATAGAGGAAAGAGAGAAGAGGCCAAGTGGGTCGAAGGAAGGCAGCCACACTGGTAACTGAAGGACTCAAGGATGGGGTAGAAATTTGAGAGAAATGAAGATTTTTATTCAGTTTTCTAAAATACCTAAGATTAGGGAAAGAAAATGATAATCTCTTCAAAAATAATAAATAAGTTTTGTTTTGAACAAAAAATACATTTATAGTCTGAAAGATAGAAGATTTAAGGTTGGGATTAAAAGTTCGAAAGAGCTGAAAGAATTTTGGACTTTTCAAAAATTCCTCTAGTTTAACTTATATTCGGCTTTTTTGAAGCTAGGGAAAAATAGTTGGAGATTTATAGAACAAAGAACAGCTCCAGAATATCTCTTCCTTGCAAATGGTATAACTTGTTTTTTTCCCAAAATCACTTTTTGAGGATAAATAAGGAGCCACAAGATGTGGCGCATTCCAAAATATCCCCAGCTAATAAATGATATAACTTGGTTCTACCAAGTTCGAGATAAAGGATTCTCCTTCTCGCGGTTTGAGAAAGTGAGGGACGACTCTCCGAGAGGGAGGGGGGAATCAATGAATGAGCCGTAGGAAAGCGGGACGGCCAAGAAGAAGGAGATGCCAAAATATGGCCAAAAGCGAGTCCAAAATAGCACGCGAAGACAAGAAACTTGGAGAAATTTGTCAAAATATCCCGGCCAAATCAGAGAGTTAGAGGACAGATTGCAAGAACCACCCCAGCCAACAACCTCTTTCCATTCCCGCATGCCGAACGATGGAGGACGGGAGTTTGAGAGAGCACAGGAATAAAGAGCACCAAAAAAGGAGGGAAGAGACGAGAGCCACGAGCATTAACAAATAGAAGCAAGCCAGAGAAATAGAGAGGAGGTATATCATTTTTATATGCAAAGATATATCGATGAAAGAGAAATTTAGAATTTAGGAGAAACACAGTTTCAGGATCGAAAAGTAAGAATGTTACACCTGAAAAGTTAAAGAATCTAATACATAGAAATAATCAGATTCGAAACTTATGGAAAAATTAACATAGCAAGTCTAAGTTTATGACGATCTAGGTATAAGGGAGTTATTAACACCTGAATACTCGTTGAAGACACTTGCATGAAGAGTTTAAGTTTATGACCATAGAAACCTTGAAAAATGTTGAAATCCAAGATTTAGTCATGATGCGAAACGCTATTAAAACTATTCGATAGTCTTCCGAAATCGATAATATTTCCAATCGTCTAGTATAAAATATTGAAACATCTCGCTCGAAGGGAGGAGTCGAATATTTTGTGAAAGTGAGAAACAGGAGAAAATTGATTTCCAATTTTATGCGAAGAAATTCGTAATTTCTGCAAAAATAAGTCGACACTCCCTTCTGCGTCTCGATCCTGTGTCTATATTGGAGAATAGACTGAAGGCAGAGTCGGTGAGATGATAAAAACTTCCAAATAAGCGAGAGACAGAAAATGAACAATGAACGCTCGCGCGCACTCGTTCTCCCCACCTTTAACTAAAAATATCAAAACTTGAATTACCCAAAAATACTTCTAACTTCGGTAAGATGGGTTGGAAAATTATATAGAATGTTGGGAAGAGTTATACAAAATTAAAGGTAAAGAGTCAGAAGATCGCTTATATATAAAATGCTAAAGATAAAATTGTACATAAAAAGGTAGAACTTATGGGAAATTTGAAAGAGAAGAAATTATATTACAGAAAGGTAGAAAAGTGAAAGAGATTCGTACACGCAAAATGGGAATAGAAAGATAGATAATGAAGAATCGAGAGAGGACAACCCAAAACTGGCCACTACCAAAAAATAGAGAGTGGCGAGAAATAGCGTGGATTTTAAGAGAACAAAAGAAAAATAAATTGGCCGAAAGGAAGACCGAAGGCGCGCAGAGCGTCCATACACGCTATACAAGGAAATGTGGACGCACGCGCGTGAGGTTAGAGAAACACACCGAATCTATCACCACATGTTGAAGTATAGAACACGAAAAACCGGCTAGGCATACGTCACAAATCTCAACGTCTATCATCTAATGTATTGGAATAGATGAAACAAAACCGGCTGGAGGTACGGCGCAAACCTTCTGCTGCTGCGCTCTTTCGGAATTAACGATTGACTAGTGAGGATAAATGAAAAGTTCGAAGAGAAAGGAGGGGAGGAAGATAAATTTGGATGGACTAGAAGAATGAGCAAGGTCGAATTTGGCAGTAATTTTTCCTGAATTTTCGAATTAGGTTAGATTAATATTAGCTTCTCGAAAATTTACATGAAACTACAGATACGAATTTTTCATAGTGGGGCATATGCTTAGATTCTCATAAATATCAAAAAGTTGAATTGAAGAAAATAATTTCGCAAACTGTGACAAACATATAAAATTCGCAGATTTTGCACGTATGACGAACGAGGTTTGATCGAAATTCAAGAAATCAAAATTTTGTATTGTGAGAATAAAAGTGTAGTTAGAAATCAAGATTGGTCTGAGACACAATCTTTAAAAATACAGAATTCAGAGGTCAGAACTCTAAACTTTGTCTAGTCCTTTTCAGATTAAAGATGAAGCCCAACAAGACTTTGGTATTAGCATAAATGACGACTAATTCAAATCAGAGCTAGAAATGCGATGTTCATGAAATTTCTAAGAAATTAATCAAAATTTGGTAACCGCGTAAATAGTGTCTGTTCAATAGAATGTGTGAAAATAGGAATAGGAATAGAGCTTGGGTTGTTGGCTACTCATCTCCTTCCATCTCTCTTCCTTGTTCATCTGTTATCCCCCGCTCTGTATCTCTAATCGCTCTAACTGTCCGCTCTCTCATTTCTCCGCACTATTCCCCAGTTCTCTAGCCACCCGTCTAACCTGGCCTTTCCATACTCTAATTCATGTCACAAAAACAAACATTTCTTCTTCGATATAATACACGCGAGCAAGTGATGATGTACGTTAGCAAATTCACACAATATTTTGAATAAGCTTCCTGAATTTTGAAGTTCGTATATTCACATTTTAAATTCCTCGTTTAAGATGAGATTAATTCCTGTTTTATAATTAGCAAAGAAAAATCGCGAAGCTTTGAAACCACCCAAAGGCTTGCACAGTAATTACACAGAATTGCCCTGAAATTCAATTCGAATCGAACGCAATTTGCACTAAATCCTAGGGGGTTTTAAAATTTATAAGTAAGCAAAAGTACAAGGTAAAGTAAAAATGAAAAAAGCACGATTATAAAAATAGCAAAAATAATATTATTTTGAACCGGAAGCATCATGCGATAATAATTATTCCAAGATTTTGTGAGGGGATAAGCAAAAAGATGAGGATCCGAGAGAGGGAATTACAATCTATAAGAAGGACAAACACGCTTGAATATTCACCAGCAAAGATAAAAACAGACGCAAAAATAACATCGGGGAATTAGAGACGAAAAGAAAAACACGAAGAGAAATAGTACGGCCTAAAACAGGACACTGGGCTAGCGGCATTAGATTCTTTGCATCTCTCAAAAACCCGTACTATTTCTCGCCGAATGACCCCTCCTCAATACGATCAGTAATAGAGAAATAGTAGGGGATCTTCAGAGATGAAAAGGATGAGAGAAAATAGACGGTATCGACAATAGAGCGCAAAGAAAACATACACTAACACCTGCATTTTGGCCCTCACCAGCTCATCGAGAGAACGATCGAAAATAAGATGCAAAAAGATACCAAAATTACAGAAATAGTGTTGGAAAAGATATAAAATTTAGGGAAATAGCACGAAAAATATGAGCGTAGAATATAATCGGAACGAAGAAAATATCTAAGATCTGTAACAGGGCTTATTTGCCACGACACGACACTGATGTGCGCGTCAAAATATTTTCTTATAAAATAAAAAGATCTGTATATTTTTAGAGAAGCTCAGAAGAATGGATATTTCTATCCTAAGTTATAAAATTACGAGAAAAATTTTGTGATGCAATATAGTGATTCTTGCGTCAAAACTTCATCAATTATATTAGCGGATTAATCTAGCGATAAAGATAAAGAACGAAAGATTAAAGAGCTTGAGAAATTGGAAATTCCATGGAGAAGTAACCACAATTCGGCTAACTAGAAATCCTTTCTTTGCCAGGAAAAGCCGTTGAACTTTTGAAAAATTAAGGGATCTGCAATTTCCTTTCCAAGTTCATAAAATCATATTAGACGGAATTTTAGAGCTATCTTTCAATGTTGAAGCGCAAATTTTGAAAATCTAGATAGAAAGATGAAATATAAATTATCTCAGGCTGTTTTCGGGGCCTATGATAAAGTATGATAAAATTTTGAGATTATCGCTGATAAAAGATGATCGCTCTTTAGACAAAAGAGCTACAAAACGGCTAACAGGAGATTGGACGTGTTTTTGCGCAAAGTCTGGGGACGCGAAACAAGTGCATTTTGTAGCTTGAAAAGAATTGAAAATTTGAGATTTGTGAAATATCAATTTTTTTTTAAATTCATGGATAAATAAAAAAAAAAGAGATAATTCTCAAAGAAAATCTACGCCTTGTGTATATAATTTCATGAAAATTGCATTAGGATTGAAAATTTTAAGGATGAAAGATATTGGAGAAACAAATTCTGATCAACAAGAATAAATCGATAGAAAATTGGCAAAGTGTTTCTTTTTCTTATTGCTGGTTTTTCTGCTGATCCTCCTTCAAATGCCAAAGATCTTTGCCCACAATTGGTTGCAGAAATGCCGAGGAAAAGAGGAAAAAAAATGAATTGAGAAAGGAGAATTAGTGACATCATAAACGAACAAACTATGTAACAAATCGAAAATTATTGGTAATGGGAAAAAGATGAAACACCGCCTAGAATACAGCATAGGAGGGAGAGGAGACGGTAGGAAGAAAGCGCATTGATTTTACCTGCTTTTCTCTATTTCTCTATAACTTATCATGAAATGTAAATTTGAAGCCTCTAGAAGAATTATAGAAATCCCGTAAAATTACTGAGTTATCAGCGAAATAATACCGGCATTTATCTGAAAAAATCCGAGGAAATAGCATAAATAAAATATATGATAAAAATAAAGCAAATATCTTGATCAAAGCTAGTGATAAAAATAGTCGAAAGTACAACCCAATTGAAGTTTAAAGTGCGACATTCTAGGGAAAAGTATGAAACCATTGTTCTTCATCACGGAAGTCAATGAATTGCAAAATAGAGGGCAGTTTCGCGGTTAAATATGTGCTCGGATCGACTCTTTTCGCACTTCCCTCTTAGCTCCGATGCCCACATTTATAATTACTCGCTTTGCCGAGGCAAAAATTAAACGGCCCGAAAAAACCCCGATCGAAATTACGAAAACGCCTAGAAAAAGGCCTGCTGCGGGGGCATTTTCCATATAGCCTTACTCTGAAAGACCAGGAGGTGGACATAATGAGTTAAAGACCGAATTAATTATTCAAAAGTGTTTTCAAATGAAAACGCAAAAACAATATGTTGCAATATTTGACATTAAGCACCCGCAAAAGTAATAGGATAATTGCGAAGACATGTAAAATGAAATAATGCTACGTTGTTTATGTTTACGAGAAATTAGACCTAGCTGATCTTCATCCTAAATTAGAATTATATTTTACTATTCCAAGACTATTTAAAGTAGAATGCATGATTCATTTCTATTCTCCTCTTAAGACCAAAACTCATTAATATTGCAATTTATAAACCATGAAATAATCCGAATTTCGTAAATCAGAGATACACAATATATCAGAATATAAACTTTCAATTTATTTTCAGATCATATAACAATTCTAAATAGACTAATAAAATGTTAAAGAATCATTGAAAACCCCGCCAAGTAGTATGGATTTCTTCCGATATCCAATAGAAATCGAATAAAGTGTTGTGAGATTTGCGATGAGGAACATCGACTTGAAAAAAACGACTACGATCGGCTACTAGCCCACATGAATGAATAGCACCCGCAATCCGTACTTCTAGTTCTCTAACGCTTTCTGAATTTCCCATACTATTTCTCTCATTTTTTACAAGTATTTTCTTAAATCTTCCAATCTCTTCAATTTGGCTTATTATTTCTCTAACATTTCTTAGCTATTATCTCAGACCCTCTGAGTTTCAAAACTATTTCTCAAATTTCCTTCTCAAATCTCTTAATTTCAAATGCTACTTCTCTAAACTTCCCTAAATATTCTCTATCTTTTCTTCTCTCGTTTTCATACCATCTTTAACTATTCCAATTCGCCATTTGTCTTGCTTAACCTCGCGCTCTTTCGGAAACAGGCCGCGCAGTAGTTTTTTAGAAGTAAATGTAAAAGTACTAAGCCTATGAAATAGCACATAAAATGGAGAGAATTAGAGAAAAGTTCAACGAGAAATAGTATTGAAAAGGAAATAGAGAAGAAGCGCCTTGTGATAGATCCCCTCTCATTTAGGAGAGAAGAAATTTAAATTCGAGAGAGGGCTAAAAATCCTTCAAATTCGACGAAAACCGGAATTAGTTCTAGGAATTTAAGATGTTTAAGAAAACAACAAGACAATAACAATTTTTTAAATTGTGCCTTGAATATTTGATTTAAAAAATCAAATTTGAGATCAAGAATTCTTGAAAGCGAGATCATTTTTTCCTAAGTAAAATATAAAGCTACACAACCTCTATTTCCAGATTTAAAAATGTATCTTTTTATGTAAAAGAATGCATAGAAAATTACATGTATGTGTGGGCGTTTGGAAATGTCATATAATTAAATTGAAAAAGAGCCCCTGCAGTAGTCGGTTTTGAATAAAAATAACAATTGTGAAAAGGGAAAAGGAGAGCGATTTCTCCGAGATGAATTTTCGGCGACAAATCGATAAAATGACGATGTGAAAAATTTGATCGGGATAAAATGCAGTCGTTGTCTGGTAATAAAATTGATTTCTTTCCGATAGAAAGGGAGAGAAAGAAATTGTACTATCTGAAAAATATCAAACCACGTGCATTATTGAGCCAAAGCGATTGCTTTTCAGAAGCATTTCCACTTTTCCTTTTTGTTAGAAACACCCAAATAGGGGAAAAGGCATTTTCGTACAAAATTGAAGAAGCACTTATTCACATGATAAAGCATAGGCGTCAAAAACAGGTTGGAATATTTCAAGTCTAATTGAAGACACATCCAGAAAAGGGCAGGTGGGCAAATACGGTTTCTGGAAAAAAGAAGGGGAAATTCTAGTTTTGCAGGGATTTTGAGAGATGAACGATAATATTATTGCGCAAAATTTTGCCGATTTAAAGTACAAACTACTTAGATCTTCAAAAATAGAAAAAGGCAATAATTTAAGGAATTACTATTTTATCAGGGGCTGTTAACTCTTAAAACTATATTTACGATCATAAACTAAGATTGAATAAAAATCTAAGAATTTTTTGAGATCATGAAAAACTTACTTCAGTAGAACGAATACGCAAAGTTCCGATCTAAAGTTTCGGAAGACGAAAAGTAAAAGACTATAGGAGAGAGAAAGTGAAAAGAAATAAGAAAAAGAAAAAATCGGAATACGGGCTACAAAGCGGGCACAGAAAGCGATTGCCATAAAACTCATAAACCACCCAGTTGCAGACGAAGAAATAGTAAGGATTTATTAGAGTGGAAAAGTGGCAGAGAAAGAAAAATATAATGGGAAGAAATAGAGAAAAGGAGAGATATAGAAGTTAAAGAAAAGACGAATAAGAATGTCAAATCGTGGAAAAACAATAACGATTTGTCGAATACCAAGGGATTATAATGCTTAGGCATAGATACGAAAACATGGAGGAGATATCAATATCCTGAATGTGCACAAGAGATTCCGATAGCTTTTTCCACGAATTGAGACAGAAGCGTTTATAGCTCGATTTAGCTTAATCATAATTACAATGGAAAGGTTGTTGTTTAGATTAAGATAAAATTTTCGAGATTAAAATTATAGCTAAAGCTAGGGACCGCCAGCCATATTTTTATATTCGTCGAAAAGGGGTGGATTATCCATTTTTAAGTACCAAACTGGATCTTGCATACATCCCCGATGAGAAAAAACGGAGATATGAGCTTAGCATAAAATTAATAAAAAAATAAACTCATGAAAATCTTCGTTTTGAATCTCGAACTACTACGGCGACAAGAAGCGTGCACTCCCCTTGCAAAGCCAGTGTCCCCAATATCGACTCCCCTTCCATTCACTAATTGACTGTTTTTCGATCGATAATTGTCTTTAATTATCCTCTTTATTATCCGATAATTATCCCAATTCACTCCGCTAATTCCAGGAATCGATTTGGGTGGTCGACCTAATTGAAAGTGGTTGCGTTCTATCGGCCTTGGAGATGAATAAAATGTGCTAGAACGTTGGTGATATCGTCCAGGCTAGCTTTAATTTTCGATTTGAGCACGATAAGACAGTTATCTTCGGATTTAACTACCCTCTTTCAGACTTAATTACCTCGATAGTTGGCCAATCATGGGTAATTCGTCGTGTTGTTTGCGAAGCAATTCGTCCACTCGTGATGACAAACAGCTGTCCGCCTACTACGAGGGCCAATACACGAGGAATAATCAAGTCGAAGTGAGTTAATTAGGGCAATTATCTCTTAATTATCCGTGATAGTTACCGTTAATTGCTTTATTTTGCTACTTTCAGTTCCAATACATCAATCAGTCGTTTCCGCGAGATGAAACCTCGACGAATTTTCTGCCGCATATTTCTGAACGCGAAGTTTTGGATGGTTCGTTATTATTTTTATTATTAGTTTTTTAAAATTATTTTTGATAAGTTTACCATTTGGAAAGGACAAGATTTAGATTTCATTTTAATAATAAGTTGTAATTATAATCAGCATAGATTAAGATTTTTTTTTTAAATTTCTTAAAAATAGACTAGGCCTTTATTTTTATTTTATTTTATTATTTTTAGTTGGAGAAGAGGATCCCTCAACACATCCCACAGCGAGACCCACTTTCATGGAACGGAGTCGGAGTGAAATTAAATGTTAGTTTTTTTCTTTTAAATTATAAACATTTCTTTAAATTCACTCTTCAAAGACGTTTCTAATTATTTTTGGCTTTTGAGAGTATTTTAAGGGAATTCTATCTTTTAAAAGGGTTGTATTTCACGAAAATAACGTTATTAGAGTTCCCAAAATTACACATATTTTATTTTCAATAAATCCATGAAGATAACTGCAATTTGGATAATTCGTAGCTTCGTAGCCCATAGTTAAGGGTATAGGGCAAGGTTGGAAGAAATCTTTTCCCATACTATTTCATAGGCTACGAGGTTACGAAATACCCAGGTTGCCAGATTAATTCTATTGAAACTTTCAAAAATTATGCATTTCTATTTTTCTTCAGTAAAAGACAACCGCCGTTCGTGCTATATGCTTGACGCGTTGGCGGCCGGGGGCGGTTTTCCTGGAGTTCTGCCGAAAAGTCTGAGAAAATCTAGCAGTTGCTCCACTATTTATATTGGTATGTTTATTTTTTGTTCAATTTGTAATATCACCTTTTTATAATCCATCAGTTTGTATTAGTTTAGCCCGAAATTTTGTGAATTTCATAAAATATGCCTATTTGAACATTTTCTCTTCAGACGATTCTACAATAAGTCAGCCGAATCTGAAAAACACGATAAAATGCATTTCTCTTGCCATTTACTACCACATCTCGAATCGGAAGAATCGGGGTCACGAACGGTTGATGGAAATTTTCGAAGAACGACTTCATCCGATTACGGTATTTTTTTTAATTTACTGGAGCTTTTTCTATTTTTTACAAAATTCATTATTTTTATTCTTATTTCCTTCAAGAAAACTCTGAAAATTAATTTATTTTAGATTTCGATTTCTGATTTGAAGAGAAAAGCGATTAAATATTTTCAGAGAGAGCCGATTCCTGCCGAATTGGTGACCCGAGACCCAGATCATCGGCAAATTTACCGATTCGTTCGAACTCTGTTCCACTCCGCCCAACTCACCGCAGAATGTGCCATTATTACGTTAGTTTACATCGAACGGCTTCTAAACTACGCTGAAATGGACCTTTGCCCGTCAAATTGGCGACGCGTTGTGTTGGGTTCGATAATGCTGGCCTCGAAAGTCTGGGACGATCAAGCAGTTTGGAATGTGGACTATTGCCAGATTCTGAGGGACACCAACGTTGATGATATGTAAGCCATTTAGATTTGAAATTTTTATTTTCAAGAAAATATCTGATTAGATATTTCTGAGTTCTTTTATAAAAAAAAACTGAACCTGTTCTGTAAAATATGGCCACTTTTAAAAACTCCAAATTTCATTGGTTTTTCAGGAACGAACTCGAAAGACGCTTCCTGGAGTGTCTCGACTTCAACATCGAGGTGCCCAGTTCCGTATACGCGAAATATTACTTCGATTTGCGGACTCTCGCCTTGGCAAATGATTTACAACTCCCCATGCAGCCCCTGTACAAGGAAAGGGCGAAGAAGTTGGAGGTCGATTTTTTATTTTTAAAAATTCATTTCTAAACTTCTTTTTTAGATTAAATTATAAAAGAAAACATCTTGAAAAGATTAAAAAATCATTTTTTTCATGTTAGCTTGTACAAAGCAGTTCTAAATGTTAAAAAATAGAAAATTTTAGGCGATGAGTCGAGTTTGCGAGGACCGTTTGCAGCACAACATGAAACGGAGCCATTCTGCAGAGAGATTGTTCACCGAACGACGCCAGCCCGTCGTGATTTCGTAGCGCAGTTGGGTGGATAGCGGTTTGGTTTTGAATTTGCCATGTTTTTTTTTCGATTTTTGCCGAAAGTTCAATCGTCACTACGGGGCAATTAATAAAAGTAGTACGGCAGAAGTTAACAAGATTTATGTTTTTAAAATTCATAAATTATCCCAATCACTTTTGCCCTTATGTACTACTTTTATCAGTTGCCCATTGTGGCTGGATTTTTGCCAAAATTCTAATTTATTAATTTCTTTCCAATTTTCTCCGGACCAAGGTTGCTATTTCAAGTGGCATTGCTAGAGATAAAAACCTGGAAATGGATCATTGTTGAAAATGCTAAATTACTAAATTTTAGATGGTTTTTTGTCAAAATTCAGCAATTAGCAGGTTTTTGAATGGTTAATTTTCAAGTTTTTATCAGTATTTTATGTCAGCTCTAATACATGTACTAGACCATAATAATCTGTGTAATAATTTCTGCAATCATTCGTTGAAATCTTTCCAATAATTTCCTGAAAATACTTAAATTTGTATAATTTATTAAATTTGATGAAGTTCTATTAATTCTATTCAAGCCAGACTTTCTTGCTCCATATAAACTCTATTCTAACTCTTATAGAAGCCTATCGACTTCAAAGGTGCACATTTTTTCTTCGAAAAATTGTCAGATTCTTGCAGAAGAACGATTTTTATATGACTTTCTAGAAAATAAATCATCTAAATTTTTAATTCAATTTTTTAATTTTACATTTCCCAGTTTGATTCTGACTTGTATTTTTATCGTGTAGTTCTTGACTTGGAAAAAGTGAGTGGAGCGTATTTTTTAGATTTGCAATGTGTGATCACGGGCATGGTCACGGAGAGAGCTGTTCTCACGAGGCTGTGGAGCAGCAACCCCTGGTTTTCGACTACAACCTCTATCAGTACATCGTCTTGGAGCAGGTTGGGGTTTTAATTTCTTTATTTTAGTTTCTCTTCAACAATATTTATTTCATCGAAGTTCTACAAATGTTCATCAAGATCTTACAAAAGCTGGAAGAAAAACTACAATAAGTCAGAATTTTAAAAGAATTGCAGCAATCGGGACTTTTCTAATATCTGAATCTCGTAGTCGTTTTGAAGAGCGACTGTAGTCAGAATAAATTTAGAGAAAAGCTCCAGTAATCCGTTTCTTATTGATTTTTTTTTTTCTACTTTTGAAATCCCAGGTCAATACTCTGAACGAGAGTCGCGATGGCGATGGTAAACTCGTGTTCAAGTCGATGGATAGCAGGAATGATCGGTTAGATTTTTCATAAAATTAAAAAGAACCTATTTTCCATAGATTTCCTAATCCTATTTTAATTCAATTTTTATTATGTTTGTGGTAAAAATTTCGTACTTTTTCCAATTGAGCACGAAATTCGTCGAGTCGGATGCGGACGCAGAGTTGCTGTTCAAAATTCCCTTCTCCGCGCACGTCCGTCTGACCGGGCTGTGCATTTCGGGCGATCAGGACGCGAGCCACCCAGCCCGAGTCAAGTTGTATAAGGATAGGCCTGCGGTAAGTAATAAATCCATTTCTAAAGCATGTCTTAATTCGGCTCGTACTCTCTTATTTGAATTCGTTAAATAAGAACTTTAGATGTCCTTTGACGACTGCAGCGCCGAGCCGGAACAAATGGTCGATGTGAAGCAGGATCCGGCTGGTTCGTATTTTAACAAAAAATCCTAAAGTTTCTAAATCCAATTATAAAATTATTTGAAATGTTCAGGAGAAGTGGACTACCCACTAAAGACGGCCAAATTCAACAACGTCTCACATCTGAGCATTTTCATCGAGAGAAATTTCGGCGCTGACGAGACCAAGGTCTACTATATCGGGTTGAGGGGCGAGTATCAACAGGATATTCTTAGGGGAAAGGTAAAAATTCTTTATTTTCCCAATAATACTTGATATATTTGAAAGCAAATGAAACTATTCTACTGTTTATTGAAAAAATGCATTTAGGGTTTGTGATCTTTCATAAGAGTTTAAGTTTTAAAAGAGTTTGTATCAGAGAATTAGAAAAAGAATTATTTTGAACTTTTGAATTTCCAGGTTCCGATCACGACCTACGAGTTGAACCCGAACGTGGCAGATCACAAGGGCGAAATTCCAGAAGCGATTGGCAAAACGCTGTTCTAGATTCTAAATGAATTAAAAAACGATGATATTTTCGATTTTTTTCGAAAATTGTGATTTGATGTAATTCATGAATGGTAAACATTGCGGTTAATTTATGGAAACTTGTTTAAAGAATGCTTACTGATTTAGTTATTTTTTGTCGAAGACATAATAAATCTGTCATAAATTAAGAAAAAGATGTAAATGCCGAGCATGGGTTATTTGGAAGGTGAATAGCAAGGAAGCTTAGTTATTTCGGGAGGGGGGTACGTTTTGAAAATTTCCGGAATAAAAACTTGTGTTTTTATTCTTTCAGACTTTATACGAGGGTTTTATTTACTTTTTATTGGAATTTTGATCTCTGAATTTCTAATGTGTAACAAAATGTAACATAAGCAAAGAGTTAACACAACAGTATTTGCAAAAGTTATTAGAATCTGTAGTGCTTGTACAACTTTCACCTCTTATTTTACCTATTTTTACGTAATTTTGGTTTCCATCTGGTTTCGTCAACCTTATTTAATCTCCACTTCTCACTAAGTTCTGCCGTTTCCAACTCGCATAAATTATCGGTTCCCAATGATTTTTGACGATATTTTGCATTTTCGTGTTCAGACTTTGGTAGATTCCAGTAATTTTAGGTAAAATGCTTCGACTTTGGATTCTAGCAGCCTTGTTCGTGGCGGTATTCTCACAACAATGTTGGAAGGAGGATGATGGTCAAACATATCAAGTCCCTAACATGGGCTATGGCTGCACTGTGAGTGTATGATTTGCTGAAGTGATTTCATCGAGATTGTTTAGGCGTCATACAAATATAGAAGTGGTGGTTATTTGTTGGACGATCAAGACAGAGCCAAGCCTGATGATATGTGGGATGCACGATCTAATGGCAAGGAATCGGGAGGCTGCTGGAGAGAACGTGATGATCCAAGAGACGTCGAGTGCATTTGCTTGTCGAATTTGTGCAACACCGATAATTATTTTCGACAATATATTGTAAGTCCACACTTCCAAATTGATCTTCATTTTGAGCGACCCCTTTCAGAACGCGCTCCCACAACCAGGTATGAACCAACAACCATCCCGCGGTAATAGCGGTGGCTTGGCCCAGCTACTACCTCCATCCGGGCCCAGTAACGGGCAATCTGTAAGTGCTCAATATTTTATTCTTTAAAATTTATCGATGATTTTTAGATCAACAAAAAATGATGCGGTGACGTGAGGGCGTGAACTTCTTTTTCAGAAATTTTTCTATCCTCACCTTGACCTTTCCCCACACTTTCTAACAAAAATTCACGTCCTTACGTTGCCATAGCACTTATTAATTTTTAAATTTCAGGCCCAGGGAAGTGACTCCTACGCTCAGCCTCTTAGCTCAGGAGGTTCAGTATCGATCGCTAAAAATTGCTACAAATTCAACGAAATTTCAACACTTCTTATCACATTTGCAATTTCTATTGCAGTCTTCTTAAATTGATAGGAGTTTGTGATTTTTAATTCGTATAAAGCTTTATTCATCTTGTGATAAAGGTTTCGATAATACTTGGCAAACTTATCATTATGAGAGGTTACCAAATAGTCACTTCTCACAACTAAATGAAGTTCACCCTAATACTGATTCGTTGATTAGCAGAAGTTTTTTCGCAGTTCTCGTTTTGATCGTCGGAAATATTGTAATGCGCTCGCGGCGTCCATGCGCAATTTGCACGAACTAAATCCCTTAGCATCGACGACAGGGTCGGGAAACGCGAATGGTGGGCATTTCTTCCCTGAAATTTTCTGGATAACTTCTTTTGAATTTGAGGCCACTTGGAAATCGCATGATATCATAGCGCGAGACATAGGAAAAGTAGGGTAGGGAATGGTGGGGTAAGCATCGCTTATCACACAATTTCGACATGTCTCGTGTCTTATATATGAAGCTTCCAAGTGACCAAATTTAATGCTACTGATAGATCTATTAAAATAATAGAATAAACTTACAACACTTGTTGAATAGGAAGTGATGTCCCTTCTCGCAAAGACACCTCGACGGCGTTTGGCTTCGATCGCATATCGTCGATTCGCACGCTTCCTTGCACTGCTCTTCCAGGATGCATCCAGTCTCGTTGGGTTTTAGGGCTAAAAATATTTTTTCCAAAAGTTGACCCAAACAAAAATTTTATCGTTACCTTTCAAACAGCATCCCTGAGTATGCGTCGTTGCTCCGAAACAATATGTATCGAATTTGCAGTCTGCCGTGGTTGTGCATTCTAAGAGCCATCGTTTTAAAGTAATCAAAAATCATGTCTTACGTTGAGCACAATTCTCAATGTCTAAAGGTTGAAAATTCTCTAGACTTTCGGGAGACGGCAAATACCAAACGCTGTTAGCGACTACTGCTGTACTATAGACGACTAACAATAAATAAACATTCCAACTTTGATGGCAATTCATAGAGATCTGAAGTGAAATGATCAGACATAAATCATGATATATGGGAAACGACATTATGGCATGATAAAACTCATTAACGATCATGATGGCACAGTTTCTACAAGACTGACAAAATTGATCATATCACTGATCAGAATGATGGTAGACCATAGAATACGTGAAGCTGTTTTCAAAAGTTCACACACACACAATCTTGTTCGAGAGCGTGAGATAGAAAAAAGGCGAAGAATTAGAGCAAAACCCCCGAAAAGGATTGTGTTTTCTCTTCATCTTCAGAGTCTCTCGAAGCTCTATGTCCAAGAGTATGTTTACAGATGATTGTTGCTTGCGACTAGGAAAATAGACATCGCATCGGTCAGAAGGTCGATAAACCTAAAAAAAAAACTAGCAATGCTTACCCAGAATTCCCACGGTTAAGTGGGTTTCGATGACCTTTGTTTGCAGATTTTTATTAGATCATCGATAAGGAAGTCTTTAATGATAAAAAATTAATAGAACTTCCTTGTTTATTGAGTTCGAGAAGCCAAATGAACTTTCGGAATAGACGATCATGGGGAAATCTGATATCAATACGATCGGTGAGGTTATCCGGAACAGAATACTTTTTAGATCTTCGAAAAAGGTTCAGTTTGAGCAAAGTTATGTCCGTTTTTGTGCGACACATTTTTCTGCAATCGCTTCCCATTTTATTCGGCCTGTCATTTCTCATTGCGTTTCGACAAGATGCAGAATTTTAATGTTATCATTCGCGAAATTGTCAGTTGTTGTGAGGCTCAAAGAAGGGTTTCATTATTCAAATTTAGCTACGCAGTGAAGTGGTTATCTGGTGAAATAATTTAGAAAATTTTTAGTAGATTTTCAACTCGATGTACTATTTGTTGGTGAAAACGGGAGAGCATGTGGTAGGCAAATCGATATCGTAGCCTCTCTAGTTAAATGATCTTAAAACTTATCGGAATAGAGGTGATCTTCATGATAAATATTTAATTTGTTTACCATAAACTACTTGAATGTCTAGTTATGATATTCGAATGATTTATATGATATTTTGACGTATGACTGGCAATTTTCAAAGTTTGCTTTCGATATTGATACATAGAAGTTGTGACAGACGAAATAACGAAAGCGAGAAGACAGGATTGATGCCTTTGTCGTAGAATTTTTGCCATAACTCGTTCCTGCCTCTTTCTTTGGATCTCTATTTTTCGCTTTATCTATTCCATCAATTATTTTCTCGCAATCCGCAGTTATTGATATGATATCTCATGAAGTTCTAATCGTCTTTCTAACGACTTTTCTGAGTTTCGCAAAACTCTCCGACGCATTTTTGGCGTCAGCGTTCTCGTCGATTTCCAAAGCAGGAAAAACCTCAAATTGCCACGATTGGAGCGAGTACGGGCCATGTTTTAGGTAAGTTTAAGGAACTTTTCTGGGCAATCTTGAAATCTTGTAAAGTCGTGTCATAAAATTTTGATATTGTTAATTTTTATCACTAAATCTAAGTTTAAGAAATTTTAGCACGTCAGATAGATCGTTTTGGAGTAGGTTACCGCAGCAGTGCTATAGCAATCGGTATATGTCGGTAAGTATCGAAAAATGTTCTGAAAATTTTAGAACTTTTAGCTAATTACCGGAATTGGTAATCCGATTGTGCAAAAAGTCATGGATTATGCTGAGTTGTTCAACAAATCTGCTGATGGTTCGAATTTTCTATTTTTAAAAATAATTTTCGCTATTTCAACATTTCCAGCATGTGGCATGTGCAATATACAAGTTTCCTGTTCACCACGATGTGACTATACTCCGGGGTAAGCTTCAGAAAAAAATCTTTAAAAAATGATCAAATTCAAATTTTCAGTGGAAATTCCGTCGGCGTAGCTGATAGAATTTGCGACCTACCCACAGAGAATCAAGCCTGTGCGATGGCGCCTCAAGCGTATGATGAGCCTTCAGGGAAATGCAGGGTTTGGCCACCGAGGTTCGGAAAATGTTGCCCAATTTTGGCGATCCTTCAAAACTTTAGATACACGACCGCAGAGTCGTTCTTGGGAGCAATCGTTCCTCCGAGCATAAGAGAGCAAGTATGGGCACTGAAGCCTTTGAATTGTATTAGGTAAGTGTCAAAACTTTCCTTTTTTCATTTGTATGTTTGCTTATTAAATTTTGGTAGCGCACATACACACGAAAATGAAATTTTTATCCAGAATAATGAATCTAAAGCCGGATTTTGTCAGAAAATTACAAATTATTTGACTTGTTTCCTAAGGAATGAGCTAAGAAAGATTTTTAGCATAGACTCGAAATGCTACTGTTGCTGTGAACCATATACTCCGAATCCCTGTGATGCTAGATGTACACTAAAGCCATGCTCCAAAAGAAGCCACTTTTCATCGACCCAAATCAAAATCTTGCGAAGAAAATGGCTAGCAAAACTCACTGAAAATGAAGAATCTTGATTTTAAACAAATTTTTAAGGCTCCTTCAATAAATATTCTATCTTTTTTTCTTAAAAAAAGCTTTGAAATCCAATAAATACCTCGATTTATTCATTTTTCTTCACGCTCTTCCATCCACTTTTCGCCACGCCCACTTTACTTCGCCCCTCTTGCATTTTTCTCCGTCTCTACCATATCTCCTCCCTTTGCTTTTCTGGCCTAATTTATCAAATTTCGCAGAATAATTACTGTTTCTGGTCTTTAATTGCTTTAATTACCCTCCTAATTAATTCCAAAAATTCTAACTAGACCCAATTAACTCGATTCTCTTTGAATTCCACCGATCTCTTTCTTTATTCATCCGAAAACTCGTTTTGAAAATTCGAGTCTTCGTTTTCAATTGTTTTCTATTCTCTACTAACTTTAATTATCTATAATTATAGGGCAATTATCTCTATAATTGCTGACAAAAAATTATATTCTTTTTTTTCCAGAAAAATCTTCTTCTAAAACTTTCTAAAAACATCGTCTCGCTTCATTTATCTTTCAAAACTTGTTTTAATTTCAGGTAAAATGTCGAACGGATACGAGCCGTTTGCGCTGCAGGTACGAAATATCATGCGATTTTCTTCTAGGAATAAAAATCTTGGTTAAACTGTTTGAGCATTTTAACCGAGAGTTGAGCTTGAGTCGATGAAAATATAATGACGAGTCCCGATTTCAGAAGGACGATGTGATCAAGTTGCTGGCGACGAACGCTCACATCGGATCGGCCAACGCCGACTTCCAGATGGAGCAGTACGTCTACAAGAGGCGCGAGGATGGTAATTCTATTTACTTGTTGAAAATGTAGAAATGTTAAGTATACCCTTTTCAAAGTGACATTACCGAGACTTGTAAAAATTATCTTTTAAAAAATACGAACTTCATGTCGGAAAAACTTGATAACCGAAATCTCTAAATTTAAAGCTTCATTGGACATTTTTCCAGGTACGTACATCATCAACATCCGCAAGACGTGGGAGAAGTTGCTGTTGGCAGCGAGGTAGAATATTTCAAAATTAACTCGTGGGTCAGAAATTTTAAGTCTCTTAAAATTTTAGAACCCAGGGATAAAATATCGAATTTAAAAAGTTATGCATTTTGATTTAGAGCCATCGCCGCAGTCGAGAATCCCGCCGACGTGGTTGTTGTCTCCGCAAGACCTTTCGCACAGAGAGCTCTTCTCAAGGTTCGAAAAATTCGCTATTTTTCTTCGATCTCTTGGAAAGTTCGCCCATTTTTATTTGAAGAAATTGGGGGTGGATTTTTCAAAAGTCAAAAATAATAAATAAAACACGTAAAAATGTTCATCTTCAAGAAAAGACCTGATCTTTCAAGTTCTAAAGTTCAACTAATATTTTGAAAACGAGGTATCAAATCTTAAAAAGCAAATGTTTTCAGTTCGCTGCTCACACTGGAGCAACTGCGATCTTCGGTCGTTTCTCGCCCGGCTGCCTGACTAATCAGATCCAGAAGACCTTCAAGGAGCCCCGACTCCTCGTCATCTCCGACCCCAGGATCGATCATCAGGTTGACTTTTTAGAAATGTAGAAAGTTAATGATAGGTTTACAAGAAAAGCCTAATAAATTAGCATATTTTAAAGAAATTTCTAGAAATATAAAATACAACTTCAAAATTTCAGGTGACCACTGAGGCGTCGTACGTGAACGTGCCGGTCATCTCGTTCTGCAACACTGAGTCGCCGCTCAAGCTCATCGACATCGCCATCCCCTGCAACAACAAGGCTAGTCTTGAAAAAGATTCAAGTTTTAAAACTTCTCCGAAGAAAAACTATTGAAATTTTATATATGAAAACGTGAAGAATCAGCAGGAAAAGCTACATGTAGAACTTGCCATTTTCTGAAGGAAAAAAGACCTAGAAGCATTGCTCTTCGAAAATGATAAAATAATTGGGAATTTGTTTTTCAGGGCGAGAAATCGATCGGTCTGATGTGGTGGATGTTGGCGCGCGAGATTCTGCTACTGCGCGGCAAGATCAGCCGCACCACGGGATTCGTCATCGATGGCAAGGAGATCATGCCCGATCTCTACTTCTACAGGTACAAAAATCATAGAAATGACTTGGAAAATAGAACTCGAGACATTTTTTCTTTAAATCTTATCCTTTTGTGCTCAGAAATAATTAACTTTCCTAGAATTTTGGAAGATTAATCCATTTTTAACCGGATGTTTTCAGAGACCCCACCGAACAGGAGAAGGACGACATCGTCGAGACCCAGGAAGTGCCCATGCAGGCTGAGGTACGAAATTTATTTTTCTTGTGAAAAATCGACATAAAAGTGATTTTTAAAATCAGGAATTTTCAAATTCCAAGCTAGTCTTTCGAAAATTGAGGGTTTGTTGAAATATTCAAATTGGCAATTTCTGAAATCGATAGAAATCTCAAAAAATAAGTTTAACATTGAAAGATAGTAAAATTGGAAAATAAAAAAAAAAATTAATCATTTGCAGGTGCCAACCGTGGACCAGATCGACTTCATGGCGCAGCCAGAGATCAAGGACTGGGCTCAGGAGGCCGCCTCGTGGACTGCCGCAAAGGCCGACGGCCCCGGCGGACAGGACTGGGGAGCTGCTACTGGTTAGTTTGTAGAGAAAGCTATTTCTAGCCGAGCTGCAAATTGATGCCCGAAAAACCCAATAGGATCTTAAATTTGCAGCCCTGGTTTCTAGTCATTTCTTGATTTTGAAAAATATAGAAAAGGAGCTCTGATACTGATTAGTAGAAAAATGAGTCACTTTTTAGAAATGACGCTTCATTTTGAGAAAATGATAAATTGAATAGAAATTTTAATTAAATTCAGTAGAATTTACATTTTATGGGATAATACAAATACGAATATTTTTCAGCTAGCAACTGGTAGATTGTCTTCCGGAACAGCAGGAAAATTCGAATGTGTTCTCGTGGTCAAGTGGCTTGTCTCCTCGACTTTCAGCAACGCTTTCGACTTTTCGCTGCCTCAAACTCAAAACCCCCTTCCACCTTTCTCTTTGTTGATTTTTTTGCAAAAATTATTCCATCCCACCCCTAAATTTTTTCTGGTTTTCCCTGTTTTTGCTAAATAAATGTTATTGTTACAAAAAATGCAAAGTCTGAAATGAATTTGAAACTGATAAATACTAACCAAAGTAAACAACTGGGGGAATTTGAAATATTAAAAGTTGAGCTTTTTCATAAAGGCCAATAGAAGTGAATCAAGGCGGTATGATGAAAAGGTAGTTTTTAAAAATTCTGATAGGATCGAAATGATGTCTTATCAAAGATAAACTGATAAATAGGTCTAATAATAGTTCCGATCCCCCACAAATATAAATGAAGATGAAAGACAGGTTTTGCTTTTCTCTCTTCCACTTTATCAATTTCTCTCGTACTTTGTTTCTTTCCTCCTCTCTCGTTATCATTATCTCTCCTCCTTTCGTAACCCTGAACGTTTTCAGTCGATTTGACTGTATGGTCATAGGGGGCGATTTGATTTTCCCCCACTTTTCAACTAATTCCACAACCCATATTGATTCTTTCTTTTCAACTGACTGCACGTTGAAGGATGGGGTCTTGCAAATTTGAAGTCATCTTGAGCACGACACTGAAGTTTTTAATTCAGGCTAAATTTTCTCTACATTGACATTTTTAGTTTTAAAACTGAACCCTAAAATCGAGTCTTTCCCTTATTTTTTGCATTTTTTAATTCGATAAATTTTTCCCACATTTGGCAGGCCTTATCTTGCCTTTCTCTGCCTAAAATCGCACCTAATCAATGAAAGAGGAAACCAATCAAAAATGTTTGATGATTTTCGCCGCCTTTTCCAAATTAACAACTTTTTCAAAACATTGAGATTGATTTTTCCAGAAGGGCTAGATTTTGTTTTGAAATTTCAAATAACCGTTCCTTCCAATTCAAAAGCTTATTATTTACCTGGAGAAGTTGTCTTTTCTTAAAGTTCCCGGTTGAAAGTCTATTTATTTCTTGTAAAAAATCTTTCATTTCAACATTTATCTTCTTTCAAATTTGAAACCTTCTATCCCGATAAACTTGATTTTTTATCGGGGAATTTTTCAGTTTTTTTTTACCTTCGACCTAATTTTAGAGGCCATGACAAATTCAAAACGTCCCCCCGAGGACGGGGCCAAATTGCCGACCTACAAGATCGTCGTTATCGGAGATGGGGGCGTCGGAAAAAGTTCTCTGACCATTCAATTCTTCCAGGTGAAGAAATATTTATTCTTTTAGAACTTCTGACTTTAAGAAGACTAAAATTTGACAACTTTTTCGGAAGTTGACTGATTTTTGTGACTTTTAAAAATCTACTTCCAGAAACAATTCGTGGATTATTATGACCCTACCATCGAGGATCAATACATTCAGCACTGCGAAATTGACGGAAACTGGGTCATTATGGACGGTAAGTTTAAACGAATTATTTCAAAGGAAATTTCTAAAAAAAATGATTTTAAAAATACAAAAAAATATTTTCAGTTCTGGACACAGCCGGCCAGGAGGAATTCTCAGCAATGCGCGAACAGTATATGCGGAATGGAAGGGGATTTCTGCTCGTGTTCTCCGTCACTAACCGGAAGAGCTTCTTCGAGGTCGAGAAATTGTACAACCAGGTCGGTTTTTACGAATTTTTAACTTGAAGATAGACAGTTCTGGTGATAAATTAGGTCTTTTGAAATTATCGTTTTTCGTGTTATTCTGAAACGTATTTAAAGGAATATTGATTTTTAAAAATGATACAGAAACTCAGACTATTGAAGGAACGTGGAGTTTCGATTTAATAGTTTTGAAACATCTAAAACTTTGAAAATATGTTGTTGCTTCCAGGTTCTACGGGTCAAGGATCAAACCGAATATCCAGTTCTGTTGGCTGCTAACAAGGTCCAATTTCTATTTTTCGAACAAAAATTTCTTTTTCAGGTTGATCTCACCAGTCAAAGAGTGGTTACCGAAGAGGAAGGCAGGCAGTTAGCAGCAAAGTTGAAATTGCCCTATATCGAGACTTCAGCTAAGGTCTTATTTTTTTATTTATTCAGATTATCCGGCAAGTCTGAAAATTTACAAAATTAGCATTTTCTAACTCCAATGCTATCTTCATTATCTTTGACCGGATATAGTGCGAGAAAAACATGCATGCTAATTTCGAACTTCGAAAAAAACTTATTGGATCAGCCGACATTTTATTTTTTATTTTCAAAATTTTACTATTCAGGACCCCCCAGTAAATGTCGATGAAACGTTCCACGAATTGGTCCGAATAATGAAAAGTTTCCCCCACCAGGAAGAGGAGGAAGAGGTATTTTGAATTTTTTTTCTTAAAATTTTTGAAAAACGAAAATTTAAGACTCTAAGTTCGGCAGTGTCACGATCGAAAAAATCGAAGAACAAAAAAGAAAAGTGTAGGATCAGTTAGACCAGGACCAACGTATTGTTTTCTAGATCGACAGTATTTTTGTTGCATTTTGAAAATTTGAAGGTTGCATTCCAAAAATCACAATCTTTCTCATAAAGTGCCTCTGAACTCAATTAAACATTCCAAAGAAATTGATCTCTTTCATGGAAAAAAGATAAAAAATTTCTTAAAGAGATCAATTTTCTAATTTCCAAAAATCAATAAAAATGGAAATAAAATCGTTTATTTGAATTGAAAGGACGATCGAATATTGTTTAATGAAAAATGAACAGCAAACATTAAAGAGTTAATTGACCAATTAGAGAGATAATTAGGATACAATTATAAAGATTTTTCGCGAAAATATCAAGAAAAATAGCGAAAATCGTTTAAAAATGGGGGAGTGACGCAATTTGGCAGGGCAGAAAAGTGGGCGGAGCCTGAGCGAGCGAAGTTGCAAAGTGTATGCAATATCCACTTACTTACAATCGACTATACCCCCAAGATTGGACGACTTTCAGTAGAAGGAGTCGCGGAGACGAGCAGTTTCAAGTAGACTGCGATTTTTCGCACCATCCTCAACGAAAGTCCATGTGAAAATGAAATTTTTAAATTAGGTCAAAAATCGAACAATTCAAATCAAACGCAACAAAATCGATAAATTCAAATTTCATGCCAAATTTAAGATACAAAGAACATGTTTTAAAAATCTTGTCTTTATTCTCAACCAGATAATTTTAAACTTTGCCAACAAAACAAGAACAATCAGAAAAACATCCAAAAAGAAAAAGGTACCACTTTAGACGATTTTTTGTCGTTTAGATCTTGTTGAATGCGGCGATGTCGACGGACTGAAATTTTATTATTACTATTGAAAAAAAAGATTATTTTTCAAACCCTGGAAATTTGAAACCTAAGTTTGATCATTTCAAATTATCTCAATTTTTAGGCTTTAGACGAAAAACCTCGATCTTTCAGATTCGATACAAAAGTTCAGATAATTACTATATTATATAGATACAATTTTCCAATCCTAAGATTTACTCTACGTTTACAACACCGTTCTTTTTCGTAAAGTTTTTTAAATTTTATTTTTCGGATTACATTACCTGAACGTGGGACTCGAAGTCGGTGGTGATGCGTTCGATGAGGTCGTCGACGGAGACCTTGTCGTCCTCGATCACGCAGATGATCTGCAGCTTCGAGATGCCTGGAAACGTGATTTTCAAAAAATATCTTCCGGTTTCTCGGGGTATCCTTTATCATTGTAATAAGGCTATCAGAGAATCTTACTTTGTCAGTGATAAGAAACTACAAACAGTCGATATCTTGTCCGAAATTAAAATATGCCATTATCACTGAAGATTACTGTAATTCCCTCTTCTGACCTACCGTATCCGATGGCGATGAGCTTGCCGCCTCCCCAGACGAGTCCGTCCATCTCGATGCTTCTGACGAGATCCTCCATCTCCTTCATGTTGGTCTCGTCGTCCCATGGCTTCACGTCCAGAATGACGGAGGATTTGGCGATTGGGCCGGGCTGCAATTCTTTTATTTTAAGTTTTCTTAAAAAATATTTTAGAAAATCTTTAAAATCTGAGTTGCTTCAAGAATTTGGATATGGAAAAAATCAATCGGATTTGTATTTCTAATTAAAAAAGAAGAATCGAACAGAAACCTTCTTAGCCTTCTTTTCAGCGTAAGCCTTCAGACGCTCTTCGACAACTTTCTTTTTCTCCTCATCATCTTCGTCGTCAGATCCGAACAGGTCAAAGTCCTGAAAGAAAATATTTATTCCCAATTTTATTTTTTAGAATTTTCTTACATCACCCTTGCCCTCTCCAGAAGTGGCCGCTGCGCCGCCGCTCCACGCAGCACGTTCATTCGCCGAGTAGGAGGCAATATTTCTATAAGTTATTTTCAAATAAAAAAAGAACTTTAGAGTTATATTTTGAAAATCTGTTCACGAATTTCAGCTTTCTAAGATATGGAGTTGGATTTTTCAGAATTTTCCCAAGAAAACCATGATTTTTTGAAGATTTAATAAAAATTTACCTGTACCAGCGAGCAACGTGGGCGAATTTCTTGGCGTCAGGAGCGGCCTTGATGGTCTCGAACGTCTTCACGTCCTCCGTGCCGACTTCGAAACTAAATTTGTTATTTTTAAAACTTCTCAAAAATCTGTAAGTTTACCCCTAATAAAGTTTATTTTTATCTTTTTTCGAAAATATTTTTTAATCTGGAAAATTTACCCTCCAATGAAAGGCTGCTCCGAGAGCGTTTTGTTGAGCTTGCCCAAATCAGCGGCCATTTCCGAGTAGTTTTACCTGAAATCTCCTAGTTTTCAAAATTCAGAAAAACCGCGCTAAAATCGACAATTTCCGAACAAAATTTTAGATTCAAGACGGGCTGAATATCTATATTTCCTAGCAAATTTTGGAGAAAAAACAGGTAGAAATTCCGGAAGAAATAAATGGTTTTCAAAAATGTCGTCCCAAAATTTTTCAAGTCGAAAAGAACTTGCAAGAGCGAGGCGCAGGAGAAAGATGGAGAGGGGGACGCACGGACTTTCACGTGCGTTTGAACCGCCCAACGTAAAGGCCGATTCTTTTCTGTTCGCCTCCCTTAGCCGTCCCTCTATCATTTATCATTGTTGTTATCAGTCCCTATCAGGACCCATGTGAGTGAGAGAAATATTAGGCTTTTCGAGAGAACCCCAAAGAAAAATAGACTATTTTTTGAAGAGCCATTCAAAATCAACAGCAAACTTCCTTCCGAACCTTGATTTTTTGTGTTGATCTAGTCGGAAGAAGTTGACGTCAACTTAATTTTGCATCATTCGAAACCTTTATAAACACGCAAGTGAGTTTCATATGCATCGTCAGCACTATTTCCCTGCCCTTCAAAATATTTTTGCAAATTTTTAAAGTCTTGTTTTTTATTTTGTTTGACCTTCTCAAATTTTTGTTTTTTAAGACCGATTGATTCTCTCACTCTTTTCACTGATCTTATCTTATCATTTCTATCTTTCTTTTTATTTATCTTTGCAAATTTTGTTTTGATCAATCTTTTCATTCACCTTATCACTCTTCTATTGAAATATTCTTTCTTTCGCATTCGATTTTTTGTTGTTCTAGAGAAAAACTTTTTTTTAAAAAATCTTAAATTTTGCAGAATATGCCGCTTCTCAGACTCAGCCGCTTGGCCGGCCCCACCACCATCCGCTACATTCATAACTCCATTTTGGCGAGGGTAGGGAAAATTCGGGAATTTATAGAATAAATAAAGAAAAATTCTAGACCTTATGGAACAAATAAAGAAAAGTTCTAGAACTTCTAGAAAATCACGAATTTTCTGGAAGATTCTGGATCAAGTAAATACTTCTATAGAAAATTTGGAATCAAATTAGCTTTTCTACAAGAAAAGCTCAAAAATAATATGGCGAGTTTTGATCTCCTAATTTTCATCCATCATGACTATTTTTTCAGGGAAATGTTGCGATGAGTCGCTTTGAACCCAACAGCTACCTGCCCTACGAGAAACTCGCTAGGAACGTCCAAGTCGTCAAGGATCGGTAGGATTTGTTATTTTTCAAACAATTGTTTTTTTTTAAAAGAATTTTGGAAAAGCAATATTCTTGCAAAAAATCCCATTTTTCCTTACTCTGTACCTTGAACTCTAAAAGATTAGCGAGAAATCGATAATAGAAAATGTTTGCGAGAGGGGAAACTTGTTTTCGATTTCCATTTTGAGTGGGCAACATGGAAAGGATGAAAAGATATTAAAAAATAAAAGATCTAAAAATGTTTGAAATGAGGTCTAAAAACTAGAAAAGAGATCATTTTTCAGTCTGAAGCGTCCTCTGACGTTGTCCGAGAAAATTCTCTATGGACATCTGGATCAGCCCCAGTCGCAGTCTATCGAAAGAGGTATTTTTTGAACAAGAGATCAACTTTTTTTTAGAAAAGAGACCAAATTTGTAGAGATGATTTTTTAAAGATTAAATATTTAGAGAAGAACAATTTTTAAAAAGAAAAATATTTGAATTTTTATAAAAGGTATAAAAACAATAAAATTGAAAATTTTGCAGGAGTGAGCTACCTGCGCCTTCGCCCTGACAGAGTTGCGATGCAGGACGCCACAGCGCAGATGGCCATGCTCCAGTTCATCTCGTCCGGGCTACCTAGGGTAAGGAAAATTAAATTTAAAAAATATATTTTTTGAATGGAATAAAATGAAGAGAAGTAATCCTTGTCCTTAAAATAAAGAAAAGATTTAAAAATGGAGAAGAAGAATAATAAAATTAAATAGAACGTATAAATTAAATTAGTTAAAAATGCATTTTTTCAGGTCGCCGTCCCCTCTACCATCCACTGCGATCACTTAATCGAGGCGCAGAAGGGAGGTCCTCAGGATCTGTCGAGAGCTAAGGTTTGGAATTTTCTTAAAATTATTATTATTATTTTTTTTTTTTTAAATTAAAAATTTTAGGACATCAACAAAGAAGTTTTCAACTTCCTTGCTTCTGCTGGCAACAAGTACGGCGTCGGCTTCTGGAAACCTGGCTCGGGAATCATTCATCAGGTAGAATTTCTAAAATTTAGATTCTAGAAAATTCTGGAATTAAAAAATAAGCTAATAAGATTCCAGAAGAAGTCAGGTTTTAAGAAAACGACAAAATGATTGTAGTAAATTTCCGAATTAGACAAAAATTGAAGAAATATATTCCCGAAAGTCATAGGTTTAAAAAGAAAAAAGAATTTTTCAGATCGTTCTGGAGAACTACGCCTTCCCCGGTCTGCTGCTCATCGGAACCGACTCTCATACCCCTAATGGAGGTCTGTATTTTTCTGGAACATAAGAAAATCGGGGAATTCTAAAAGTTTAAAAGAATCGATATAAAAACTTCTAGAAGAAAATCAGTGAAATTCTAGGCGGCCTCGGTGGCTTGTGCATCGGCGTGGGAGGTGCGGACGCAGTGGATGTGATGGCGGACATTCCGTGGGAGCTGAAGTGCCCTAAAGTCATTGGAGTCAAACTCACCGGCAACCTCTCCGGCTGGACCTCCGCTAAGGATGTCATTCTCAAGGTTTGAACTTTTTCTTTTCGGAAAATTTTCAAGGTCAACTCACTTTGAAGATGTTCTTGATTTTTGGATACCAATAAGTCAAAAGATCACTTGAATTTAAACATTTCTGAAACTTGTCTCACCGAAATTATCTATCTATTTTAAATAAGAAAGTCTAATTCCAGGTGGCCGACATCCTGACGGTGAAGGGCGGCACGGGAGCGATCGTGGAATATTTCGGTCCCGGAGTGGACTCGATCTCGGCCACCGGCATGGGAACCATCTGCAACATGGGCGCTGAGATCGGAGCCACCACTTCCGTCTTCCCATACAACGAGTCTATGAGAAAGTAGGGCTTTCCTCCACCAGTTCAAGGAATTCTATAAAGCCAATGATATTTCTTTGAAATTCGCTTACCAAACGCCTCGGATAAGTTATTTTCTTGCAGCGTGTTTTACAAAATTTGGGCAATTAATGTTTCTTCTTATTATGCGGCTGGAAACACAACATTTTCAAGAACAAGATGACGAAAATTCAGATACCTCGAGGCTACTGGCCGCAAGACTATCGCTGACGAGGCGAATAAATTCAAGAACATCCTGTCGGCCGACGATGGCTGCCATTACGACCAAATTATCGAGATCAATCTCGACACGCTCCAGCCGCACATCAACGGCCCGTTCACGCCCGATCTGGCCTCGCGCATCGACAAAATCGGGGAGAACGCCAAGAAGAACGGGTGGCCGCTGGATGTCAAGGCAAGGAAGAATTCTCTACTTTTGAAATAACTTATTTTGGAAAATGAAAATTCTGGCAAAAGTAACTATTTTATCAGAAGAAATTGAAAAGGGTGTAATCGTTTAAAAATGTGCTATTTACCGATACTCAACCAAATTGAATCATTCGCTAATTTTTGAATAAAGGCAATCGAAACATTCTAGGTTGCCCTGATCGGATCTTGCACCAATTCTTCTTACGAAGACATGACTCGTGCTGCTTCTATCGCTAAACAGGCTCTGGACAAGGGCCTCAAAGCGAAGTCGCAGTTTGTGATCACGCCTGGATCCGAGCAGATCAGAGCGACCATCGAGCGAGACGGCATCTCGAAAATCTTCAGCGAATTCGGAGGGTTGGTCTTGGCGAATGCCTGTGGACCTTGCATTGGTAAACTAAAAAATAATAATAAAAATCGATTTCTTTTTTAATTTTGTGACTTTCGTAGAATATTATCGAGAAAACATCTTTGATTTTTGAGAGGATTTTTTGGAAGATTGTTGTCAATTATCTTGAATCTTCCGATTTTTCACAGAAAGCAATCTGATATATTTCTAGGAGAAAATTTCAGGTCAATGGGATCGTCAAGACGTGAAGAAGGGAGAGAAGAACACGATCGTGACGTCTTACAACAGAAACTTCACGGGAAGAAACGACGCCAATCCGGCTACCCACGGCTTCGTCACCTCCCCAGACATCGTCACTGCGATGGCCATTTCCGGAACCTTGGACTTCGACCCCACCAAGCAGGAGCTCACTGCCAAAGATGGTGGGCAAATTTTATTTTATTTTTTTTTTAAATTACTCGGAAAAGAAATTCTTGTTTTTCTCAAAAAGTAGATATTTTTAAATCGGAAAAAATACCTATTTCGTCTGAGGAATTTATTCTGAAAAGTTTAAAGAAAGCGTAAGATGAAAAAATATTTTTTTTAAAAATTTATACGTTTTGAAAAAATAACTTTAGAAATTTAAAGAAATGATTGGAAATAATTAGAAACTTAATTTTCCAGGTTCGAAATTCAAGCTGAAGCCGCCTACCGGCATCGATTTGCCCCCGAAGGGATACGACCCGGGTGAGGATACGTATCAGGAGTCCAGCGGAAAAGGCGATGTAAGGAAATCTCTAAAATTACAAATTAAAAAAGAATGAAATTTCAGGTGATCGTGGACCCGAAGTCCAACCGCCTCCAGCTGCTGGAGCCGTTCAAGAAGTGGGACGGCAAGGACCTCGAGGACCTGACCATTCTCATCAAGGTTGGGGATTTTAAGTTTACAAAAAAAAAAATCGACTTTCTGGTGATTAATACTCGGAATGAAAATGCTTAAATCTAAAACGAAGATAAAACTCTGAAAGAAAATGGTAAAGTTATGCAAAAAAATAAAATTTTGGTAGAAGAATAGAATTTTTGAAAATACCAAATTAAACAAGTTGAAAATTCAGGTGAAAGGCAAGTGCACGACGGACCACATCTCGGCTGCAGGACCGTGGCTCAAGTACCGTGGCCATCTCGACAACATCTCCAACAACCTTTTCCTCACCGCCGTCAACTCCGAGAACGGCGAGATGAATAAGGCGGGTTTTAAAATTAAGAAAAACGAATATTAAAGAACGATTTTAAGAAAATCCAAATGTGTATTATACTATCTTCTAGAAGAGTAGTAAAATAAGAATATTTTGAAAAGTTGTGTAAAATTGTTTGTTATTTGAATCTGGAACACTAACAAAATTTACTCGGATTCGTTGCTAAATTTCATACAAATCGCCCCAGGTCTCAAATTTGGCATTAAAGATGATATTCTGAAAAAGATTTTTAAAATTTCAGATCCGCAACCAAACGACCGACCAATTCGGCCCAATCCCGGAAACAGCCCGCGACTACAAGGCGAAGGGCGTACAGGTATCATTTTCGGGAAAAAATTCTTTTGACTAAATTTTACACTTGAACAAGATGTAAAAAAATCACTGAAATCTTCAATAAAGTTTAGAAATTGCTCTTAGTTTTAAAAATCTGAACTTGATGTGTAATTTTCAGTGGGTGGCGATCGGTGATGAGAATTACGGCGAGGGATCCTCCAGAGAACATGCCGCTCTCGAGCCAAGACATTTGGGAGGACGGTCAGATTTTTAAAAATTTTCCAAAAAAGAACTGAAAATTTATGAGATTGAAATTTTTGCAAAATCTTTTTATTATTATGATGCAAAAAGTCGAACTTTTCATGAAATTTTTGTCCTTGCTAGAAAATTTCCCCGATCTCAGAATTAGAAAGAAAAATTAAGATTTAAAAATAGGAATTTCTAGTGCTTTGACTAGCTGACATTGGGAAGAATAGGAAATATCGATTTTTTCAGTGCGATCATCGTGAAGAGCTTCGCGCGCATTCACGAGACGAATCTCAAGAAGCAGGGTATGCTCCCGCTCACCTTCTCCAACCCCTCGGACTACGACAAGATTGAACCCTCCGATAAGGTTGGTCCGAGAAAATCTCGCTTAAAATCATTATTTTAAAATGTTTTCTCTAAAAAAATAGCATTTTCCTAAAACCCGACTTCTCAAAATTCGACCCAAAACATATATTCTCGAAATATATGAAATATTAAACAAAATGCTTGACTTCTTGCAGATTTCGATCGTCGGCCTGAAGGACTTCGCGCCCGGCAAGCAGCTCAAGGCTGTCATCAAGAAGAAGGACGGAAAGAAGGTTCGCAAAGAACAAAAACAGTGGGCAGGGCTAATTTAAAATGCGATTTTATTGATAGTGGAGAAAATAGCAAATTTTGAACTTGCATCTCACAAAAATAAAAATAAATCGATAATGGGCGGAGCTAAAAATGAGAATTTTGTAATTTTACCGCAAGGTTTGTTTTGCAGGTCGAAATCTTCCTGAATCACACGTTCAACGAGCAGCAAATCGAATGGTTCAAGGCCGGCTCCGCCCTCAACCGAATGAAGGAGGTCAAGTCCGGCAAATAAACAGATTTTTCACATGTTGAAAAATTCTACCCCGCCTCCTCCTTTTCATGATTATAAAAATATCATTTTCTTTCTGGAAATCCTATAATTTGGCCTGAATTCTTTGAAAAGTCAAATGCTGGTTAGATTTTAGGATCCCTGGCACATTTCCTTCTCTGGTAAACCCTTTGTAGTGCCAAATTCAATTTTTTGCTAATTTTATCAAAAATCAATCTGGTATTTTTCCTATCAAATTTTTGTAAAATGATTGTATCCCCATTTTTGACTAGTGTTCTAATTTTCTTCACTTGATTTTCATGCGTCGAAAAACGACAATTTTATCTTTTTCGTATATGGTAAGCTATTTTTGACGAAAGCTCTGAAAAAGTGATACCACTTCGGTAGAGATTGTATCTTGTATTAGTTCTGGTAGGAAAACTCACTAGTTGGAAAAGTAGATTCTATTGTATCCATTTTCAAAAATGATCGTTTTATCCGTTTTAAGTAGAGAATAAAATTTTCGATAAAAACCACGTTTTTATTATTGAATGAAGATCTATGCTAATTTTTGAAAAAAAAACTCAAACGATACACCAATTGATAGCTCTTGAAAAGCTAAGCGACTTTGTTAATGAACCATAGCTTTCGATTTGTTTTCATTTCATACTTTTTGATAAAAATAAAAATTTATTATTTGTACAATTCTCATCGGAAAAATGAAATATCAGATAAGGATAATCAAGGACATGTCATGGAGAAATCCCGTTCGTCCGTTTCGCAGACTAGTCGCCTGCTAGCAGTGCACTAAAATTGAATATTATTTTAGGAATTTTTTATAGGGTGCGTGATAGTTTCTGAGCTATTTTCATGTGCCTTCAATAGTCAAAAATGATATTTCTTTGAGAATTTAAACGAATCTAATATCGGGTCAAATCTCCCAAATCTGATCATAAATACTTCCTCTTGCCTTCCATTGTTCTAGTTATTTTTAACGAAAATATTTCATACCGTAAAACCTGTAATAGATCCCTTGGGGCTTTTAATTTTCAACCTCTCAAAAATAAAAAAAGATTCTATTAGGGAGTTTACGGCATTCGTATTTTTACAAATTAAACTTAATCTTACAGAAGAGTCGCCCCATAATCCATTTTGATATATCTAAAACATTCATTATAAAACGTGCATTTGGGTTGTTATTAATTTCTTCATTTAATGACATTTAATTCGTTTTTTTTTTATCCAAGCCAACGTCTAAATCTCTTATAAATAGAGAAGTCAAGTAAATTTTAGGAAATAAATGATCACGGTAATTCATCAAAATAACACTATTACAAACTTCCAACAAGACAATAATTTTTAGATTTTCGAAAATGGTCTACTCGGTATAAATTAATTCATTTTTGTGCAACGATATATTTTTTATAAAAGGTAAACATTTTAATGGATTAAAACTATAACTCACACCACCACAATCCTCGCCTGGACTGTTATCTGAAGGAATTTAGTAAAGCACATCAGGAAATTGAAGAACTGATTTTCATAAACGCACCACTACAAAATATGGAGATTTGGTATTGCGATATTGTGCATTTTTGAAAATCAACTCTTCTTCCGTTGCAATTAACTAAATTTCTTACTCGGCTCCCTAAATATAATTAATAATTATCCACTAGTTGAAAGTTCAATCACTCATTATATCTTGTTCTTTTTATATGTATTCGAGGCCTGGATTTATGAGTGATCGTGACTTGTGCTGATGCACGCGAATGTTCGAGATTCGTCGCGATCGCCATAGGAGAATCTCGACTAAACCTTAACACTCGCTGGCATCAGCACGAGCTATGCCCACTGTTCCAATCCAGATCTCTAAAAGAGTCGAGGCTGCTCTTGCTATAGATTTTTGATTCAACTATCCAATTAAAACCATGGTTACAGAGAAACTTGTCTTACTTACCCAACGCCAGAATTCCAAAAGGCACACGCATAAATCTGACCATTACTGTCTTCTAGAACCTAAATTTTTATAGGTAAAAATACAGAGAGATGAAAAGTATGAAAACAAATATCCTTGAACTAATCACAGTAGGCAATCTGGAAGTGTAGAACGATAAGTCATAGGAACATACAAATAATATGGTAAAAGATGCTCCAGCTTACCCTTCCCTCTCCTAACCCTTTACTATTTTCGTGTGTTTCTATCGTTCTACTTTTCAAAATTGTCTATAAAGTAGAATGATGACTCACATTAGGATCGCCTGGGGTGACTTTATGTATATCGATATGAACGTCGGTGTAACTGCCACCATTCACCATAGTCACTGAAAAATGAGGAAATCGATAGATGATTTTAATTATCCTGTTTAATTTTTGGTAAAATTTAGCCAATCAGAAATTTTAGTCAGTTTCAACATAATTTGGATGAGTTTTATGTTAAATTACATCTTTCAATAAATAGTAGGCTGGATTTATTGTTCGAAAACATTCGGGAAGACTACAGCAGGAAATGTTCGCTTTACAAAGATGGTCATAGATTTATTAGGATAGATCGTTTTCGGAGATCTAAAAAGTTTTGAGATCAGTATGACTTCGATGATCAGACCGATATCAAATTTAAACGTTAAAATCACTGTTGAAAACTGATTTGGCCTCTCTAACCATTAGCTTCCTTTGTGAGTAGTCTTACTAATGGTGCAAAATGAAAAAGACGCAATTTAGAAATCGAATGTTTCAAATTAATTTATACATTAATAAATTATCATGAAATTCATTACCATAAGCCACTAAGTTTAGGCCTTCTTGTTCGCTATAAAGCCTTGGTAGATGGCACATTCCTGAGCCACATGATGCATCGCAGGTCATAGCTGCCATGTTCCAAGAGATAACAGTACCAGAAAACTGTAAAATCATTGCTATTCACAAAACGAAATTAAAACGAAAATGATATTCAACGATCACCTGATAGCATTTGCCGCTAGCATACGTCCAGGGAGCAGGACATTGTGCCTCTGAAATTTTTGGGTTTAGATTTTAAAAAAAATGTTTTCTGCTTGAAGAAAAAGGCATTTTCCTTTATTCTCTAATCACAATTAATTATTATTGAGGAAGAGTAAGATGATGCTATTTCTTGAAAAACGATTTGGTCGTTTATCATGTAAATTTGATGTTGATAGCTAAGTTCGGTTAAAAAGGAGTGATAGCGCTTTTTGGTAATTCATATACTATTCCTACAAATTTGATATATGAATTTGAATCGAATTTAATGAATGAATATTCTCTCAAAATATATAGTAGTTTTTCCAGAAAACAATGATTCCTCTGAAAAAGGTCCATAAAATTTATGGATTCGGACAATAGGTTTCCTCTTGAATTGATAATAAAATAGTTGGCTTGAAAAATTTCTAAGACTTACGACAACCAGCTAATGGAGGTGAATTGGCGAAGCAAGGGTCAGTTGTAGTAGTTGTTGTTGTGGTACTAGATGTAGTTGTTGTGGACGTTGTTGTGGACGTGGACGTGGTTGTAGGCGTCGATGTGGACGTCGATGTGGACGCCGATGTGGACGTCGATGTGGACGTGGACGTGGTTGTAGGTGTCGATGAGGACACCGTCGTATCTATATCTATTGTTATTGAGCTTACGCAATTTTATGCTTTACTTTAGACTTTAATGTCGGTAGCCTGAACCGACGATTGTGAGATTCTACAAAACAATGTGATGGCCGACTTGCCAAAAAAGATCTAGACCAGATTGAATTATAAGCCCATTCCACATGCATTGTGAAGAGGCAGAAAAGCCATACGTAGCTGACCTTTTCAAAAGCAACAAATTCATTTAATGTGCAGTGTAAGTTACCTGCGTAAGTGGTGGGCTGGACAGGAGGCAGGTCCATGTCCGGTGTTGTTAGGCAAGAATTTGAATACTTGAAGAGCCACAGAAGAATTGCGAAATTCATCATTCTGTTGGGGAGTGAACTAAAGTCGATGATTTATTCTTTGAATTTTTGGCAAGTTGTAATTTTGAGATATTTTTTTTTTCTTTTTATAATTTTCTATAGAGATATCAAGATCCATGAAAAGAAAATTTCTGATAGTAGATGCATGAGAAGGCACAAATTTTTAAAATTTAACAATGAAAACATGCTCGAAGTCTTGGATTTTAAAATCTTCGAAGACGAAGTTGCGCCCACCACTATTTGATAATAAGCTACGTCCCAGCTTTGGTTATTCAAATAAGTACGGATAATGGAAAGATATAAGAGAAAAGAATTAATGAATTCGAACTGTAAGATCAAAGGTGCCCAAGGACGTTGACGCCGCCACTATGTGAACTCCTCCCTTTCTGACGGTATAAATAGTGGGCGAGAAAAGAAAAAAGCGAAAAAAAAAATAACGCGGGAAATGAGGAAATAGATTTCCCTCTCTAACGAGTTAAACCGTAATTTTCGCTATGTGTAAACGCGAAGAAAATATTCCAGATGGCGTGGCATCCTTCTACCTTTTCCTCTTCTGAAAAAGAAAACAGAAAATCTCTCGCCTGTATTGAAACATAGGGGCAAGATAGTATAGCTTTACCGCATGAAAAAGACTGTCAAAAATAAAGACTAAAAGAGACACCTGCTATGATGAGAGTTTTATCTCTCTCTCTCTCGCTGAGAGACAGAAAAAGGGGAACCATGTAACGTAGTGCCCCGCCCCACATTAGCCTTTGATTGATACCTGGCTTTCTTCGCATTGATTCGATTTTATTGAAGATTTAGCTTTAGGAGTGAGAATGGAAGGGCTAAAGTGGCATACGCACACAGTCCATAATATGATAAGAAAAGAAGAAAGGATAAGATTTTGAAAGATCTCAAAACTACAGTTATCTAACAACTTTTTATTGGTTCTCTATTTAAAAATTTGACTAATCAAAGTAGAACTAAAGCGATATAACGTAGCAAGCGAGTTTAGCAGGAACTCTAATAAACTAATGTACAGTCGTTTCCAGCTGATAATTTCATAGGAAGAAAAGAGCTGAAGTAGCATGAAAAATACGCTAATCTCGAAAATAACGAAAACAGTAACAAAAAGGCTATGCTAATTGAATATGTACGCATAAAATAACAGGATAATACATACATTCGATTATTTTCATTAAAGCAACACCATCATCGTAGTTTTATCACTAGTTGCATTTCATATAGTATATATAGTGAATATCATATTTATGCATTCTATACCTTGTAAATAGTTGATTTCCTACTTTATTACTACATAGAAGAAACCTTTAATGGACAACACTGCACTTTGGTGGACAACGCACGCCCTCCGAAAAGGAAAAAAAGATAAAAGATTCTGATAACGATTATCATTTTAGATATAGTTATCTCATTTTTATGCATTTTGAAGTATTTTTTACTTGAATGGATTTTTCGCATGTCGTGAAATAAAATATTTTGATAATGGGTAAGATTATGTGCTTATGATTAGAGAGCGCAAATTCCGTCCACTCAATGAAGTCAAAGTCAAGGAAGGCAATTTCGTTCTTTTTTCAAAAAGTTCTATAAATTTTGCGAAGTGATTTTTTCTGATTTTTCGTTTCCTATTATTAGATATTAGTCTAGGGGACATTTTTGCTTCCGGAACACGCCTCTGAACTCTGAATTGAGCCAGTCAAAACATACTGTGAAAATTTCAAATCGTTCGTTTGAGCTTCATAGGCCGTGCTCATCAGTGCCTCAAGCTGAATATGAAAGAACAGTTCTTTCTGGTTACTTCGAGCAAAAAATCCCATAAAATTCGATCAAGACGTTCGAACTTCGAAGACGTGCCCAAAAACCATTCTTGCTGAAATAACGCAATTTGGCACTTGTTTCATGGATTTTTGCGCTCAAATTGCAGAATGAACGTGGCCTATCATTTTGAGAATGATAAAAACCCATAGAAACTTCAGAATGTTTCAGAAACAAGCAAAGAAATGCAAACAAACGTCCTTACAAAGCCGTTCTCCCTCGGAAATCGCTTTTTTCCTTGCGAAAAGCGTCAAACAAAAAGAATTTTTCGAGTATCATCTTCAAAAATTCATATCTTTGGTTACACTGATCCGTTTTTCATGTGGCTTCTTGCTATAAGCTTGACTAGTCCATCAGATTTTGAGAAAAAATACTTTCATAACTCTGCTTTCACACCGGAAATATCACTTGTGCTCTCTAGGCATCAGAGCTGTTGCGGAATCGAATTTAAAAAAAAAAAAATTCAGAATCGGAATCGGAATTGAAATTGAAATTCTTGAGAGGTCGGAGTTGGAATCGGAATTTTCGCAACAGCCCTGCTAGGCATAACGTCATTCTTCTTTATTTGTTTCCTCATTTGTACTGTATTGTTGTCATTCGATTGAGTTTTCATAATGTAGCCCATGGAAATGTTAGTATACAGCCGTTCTAGCCAATTTCTACTCATCCGATAGTGTAATGAATTAACTTCATAAAAATCTGATAACCTAGAATATATCAGATGATGCGAAAGTTTTGTTACTATTATAATTATTTGAATGTATGGGAGAATTGTAGCAAACCATTCGGGATAGTCGATATTTCCTTCTAAATGACATAAATATTGCAACAGAGATCCCTTTCTGATAGGAGAATCTCATCCTGTTTTTTTCTTTTGCAAGCAAAAAAAATTCAGCCACTTCCTGCTTCATATCTGTTTACAATTTTGTAACCGTTAATGAGATCTGGCGAATATGAAGCAGCTGCAGCTGACTTGCTTATCTTCGATCCTTTGACTATTGAAGCGGAATGAGGAAGAGAATGGAAATGACTTATTGGAAGGGATAGAAAGATGTCGCATCAATTTATCGCTTCTCGGCTTAAAAAACTTAGTCTACGCGAATCAGCGCATATCCGCACTTTTCATTCACACTAAGAAGCGTGCATTGACACTTTTCCTGTTGTAAAAGACTTTATTTTGAGTTATAGTTCAAATTTTACAGTAATCAACTAACCAATAAAAACGATAAATAGAATTCGCAACAACGATTATTGCGATAGCTAGAGACGTGCGAAAAATCGATAAGGAAGAAATATTAGAGAACAGATAGCAGATGACCGAATCCAAGTATCAACAAAATAAATATTTTTTGGAAAGTGCTATAAAAGACGAAAGGTCGCACTAAATAACTCGATAAATTTGTAATAGTTCAAAAGCTAATGAAGTCAAGAGAGTAGGACCAATTTTAAAACAGATTCTCCGTAATTCTCGACGATCTCAAGGAAGAGGTCGGACCAGAGACTTCAAATTTGTTTTGAAGGGGTATTTGAGTGTTTTCTACCTATATTCGACCTGGAGAACACGATTTTGGGGCTTTTTCCCGGAGTTTTCAAGTCCAGGTTCGGGTACCGGGTCCGAGGGTCAAATTTCAAAAGTCATTCTTATATCCCAAATTGTATATCAGATTGTTCAGTTCGACGGGCTGAGTCGAATGGTGCAAATATTTTTCAGACCTGACTTTCTTATCGTAAGCTACGGCTAAAAATAGTGCAAAAATGTCAAAAAGCATGGATCGTCGGAGAAAGTGCGTTTTTGTTGTTCTTGTAGATACGAACGGGGTCTTCGAATCATTACTAAAATAATTCCTGATATCTTAACCAAAAAATGATATCAAATTTGGTCCAAATTAGGGGGGATCACCTGAGATATAACAGTTCAAAGTCGGACCGGAAAAGTTCGATTTTTCAAATTTTTGAGTTAGACACCAAAATCGTATACCATTCGGTAGATCTCGAAAAACTGAGCAACTTATGTGAAGACACCTCATGGCTATCTATTATGGTATGGGAGTGATACCTCAAAAATCAAAATTTAATGTCAATTTTCAATAAAATGATACGAGGATATTTCCATAAGTAGTCGACCAAAAATTGAGCTTACATTGAAGCTAGAGACATCGATTATTTATTCATATAAAATTTGAAGTCTAACGATACCAAACATGGTATTGTACCAAATGGTAACGACCCATATGCTCAAGTCACCATTTAGTAAATAAGACCTACTCAAAACAGGTATGACTTAGACATTCAACATAAAGCTAGGAAGATGAGAATGGTTTTATAAACGTAGTTTATCTCCACACTTTTCGTGACGGAAAGAAAGAGCGCTTGTTGATTTTTTTCATTTATTCCCTGATAGAGGATGAGCGAATCTCCGCTCATAAAAAAATACGTCAGTTTCATTATACCTTTATGTAGAATATAACTGTGTTCGGATCCACGAAACTTTCGGAAATTCCCAACCGCAAGGAGATACCGAGAGGAAGTAAACTGGAAGTTTCATGGATCGGACACAAATCTAAGCAACTTTGCAATTTGTTTTTGCTTATCTTTAATTTTAGCTTCATCATTCCTCTGCTGTTCCTAGCCGACCTCCACCTAGTGGGGAATAATAAGGCTAGAAAAAAAAGATTCCTCTCCTGCTCTAAATCGACGCAAGTGGGCACTAGTTCGTTGCCAGTTTCGTCTACCGAAATACGCCCTGAACTCAGAGATAGAATGTATCTAACGTCTTGGAGGAATATTAAGTCATCATTATTAAGAAAATTAATTAAAAAATTTGAGACATTCATCCTGAGCATTAGGCTCAAATCTACGTAGCCTCTATGAACAATTGCATGTCATCAAAACATTTCAATGAAGAATTTGAATCAAAGTTAAGTGATGATAGGAATGTGTTACACATGCATGAACAAGGCATTTCAAGTTTAGTTCTTTTTGCGAAATACTATGGTTCCCGTTTCGTCATTCATCTGCAGTTTGAATTTCAAGAAAGTAAAGCATGAATGTCCAGTTTCACCTGTCGATACTCGTCCCGAAAATAAAAATCAAATTGATCTGACTTCTCTGAAGAGTGTTAAGCAACTTTGTTAATGAACCATAGCTTTCGATTTGTTTTCATTTCATACTTTTTGATAAAAATAAAAATTTATTATTTGTACAGTTCTCATTCGAAAAATGAAATATCAGATAAGAAAGATAATCAAACGCATGACGCGGGAAGTCGTTCGTCCGTTTCGCAGGCATAGGAAGTACCAGTAAGGCTGCACTAAATATTGAATATGATTTTAGAAAATTTTTTATAGGGTGCGTGAGTCTCTGAACTATTTTCATGTGCCTTTAATAATCAAAAATGATATTTCTTTAAAAATTTAAACGAATCTAATATTGGGTCAAATCTTCCGAATCTGATCATACATATTTTCTAGTTATTTTTAACTAAAATATTTCATACCGTAAAGCCTGTAATAGATGCCTTGGGGCTTTTAATTTTCAACCTCTCAAAAAAGATCCGATTTTTCAAACCGCCATAACTCATCATTTAGACATCATATTCACTTGAAACTAGTAGAAAATATGCACTTAAAGTCTGCAAAACATTCGAAAACACTTCTCAATATGATTTTAATAGGATAATGATGAGTTCTGGCAAACTGGCAAGGAAGGACTTCCATTGGAAGTTGGCTTCTAATGAAGGAAAGATTCCATTAGAGAATTTACGGCATCCGTATTTTCACAGATCAACTTAATCTTACATCCCAGTCGCCCCATCCTCCAGCCGCCCATAGCTAAAATATTCATTATAAAACGTGCATTTGAGTTGTTATTAAGAGTGTATTTAGTTCATTTTTCTTTGATCTAAGCCAACTTCAAAATCTCTTTTATAAGTAGAGAAGTCAAGTACATTTTAGGAAATAGATGATCATGGTAATTCATCAAAATAGCATTATTAGAAACTCTCAGCAAGGCAAAATAATTTTAATTTTCGAAAAATGATCCACTCGGTATAAATGAATTCATTTTTGTGCAGCGATATATTTTATAAAAGGTAAACATTTCAATGGATTAAAAATGACTCACATGACCACATCTATGAATTGGCTGGGCATCTGAAGGAATTTAGTAAAGCGCATCGGAAAATTGAAGAACTGATTTTCATAAACACACTACTAAATATAAAATATGGGGATTTTGTATCGCGATATTTGTGCATTTTTGAAAATCAAATTCTTCTTCCATTGCAATTAACTAAATTTCTTACCCGGCTGGCTAAAATATAATTAATAATTATCCACTAGTTGAAAGTTCAATCACTCATTATATCTTGTTCTTTTTATTAGGTATTCGAGACCTAGATTTATGAGTTGTCATGACTTGTGCTGATGCGCGCGAGTGTTCGAGATTCGTCGCGATCATCATACGAGAATCTCGACCAAGCCTTAACATTCGCGACTTCAGCACAAACCATGCTCACTGTTCCAATCCAGATCTCTAAGAGTCGAGGGTACTCTTGCTATAGATTTTTGCTTCAATTATCCAATTAAAATCATTGTTACAGAAAAATTTCTTGTTTACTTACCCGGAACTCCAAAGGCGACACATATATTGTTGGCCATCACTGTTTACTAGGTTCTAAATTTTTATAGATAAAAGTAAATAGCGATGAAAAGAATGAAAACAAATATCCTTGAACTAATCACAGTAGACAACCTGGAAATGTAGAACGATAAACCATAGGAACATACGAAGTAATATGGTAAAAGATGCCCTAGATTACCCTCCCCCTAACACTTTACCATTTTCGTATGTTTCTATCGTCCTACTTTCAAAATTGTCTATAAGTAGAATGATGACTCACAGTAGGGTCGATTATCATTATATCAAGCCAAAGCGTAGGGGCGAAGAAACCCACTGAAAAAAGAAAATCAATAGACAATTTTAATTATCCTGTTTAATTTTTAATAAAATTTAGTTAGTAAGAAGTTTTGGTCAGTTTCGACATTTTGGATAAATTTTACGTTAAATTGCATCTTTTAATAAATAGCAGGCTGATTGTGAGCTTATTGTCCGAAAAATTCAGGAAGGCTACAGCAGGAAAGGTTCGCTTTACAAAGATGGTCATAGCTTTACTTAGGATAGATCATTTTCGGGGATCTATAGAGTTTTGAAATCAGCATAACTCTGATGATCAGACTGATAACAAGTTTAACCGTTAAAATCAGTGTTGAAAATTGATTTGGCCTCTCTAACCATTAGCCTCCTTTGTGAGTAGTCTTATTAATGCCACAAAATGAAAAAAAACAAACACGCAATTTAGAACTCGAATGTTCCAAATTAATTTATACTTTAATAAATTCTCATGAAATTCCTTACTATAAGTAGTCAAGTCAAGGCCTTGCTGTAGGTTGTATAGCCTTGGTAGACGGCAAATTCCTGGGGCGCATAATGCCCTGCAGTTCATATTTGCTGTGTTCCAATCGTCTAAGGTAGTAATCTTCTGTAAAATCCTTATTATTCACAAAACGAAATTAAAACAAAAATTATATTCAACGGTCACCCGATAGCATTTGCCGCAAACAAAATCCCAACCAGCAGGACATTGTGCCTCTGAAATTGTTGAATTTAGATTTGAAAAACGTTTTTTGTTTGAAGAAGGCATTTTCCTTTATTCTTTAGTCACAATGAACTATTATTGGGAAGAGTAAGATGATTCTATTTTTGAAAGACGGTTTTATCATTTATTCATGTAAATTTGATGTATGAATTTGAATCGAATTTAATGAATGAATATGGAATTCACGAATCTCTCGGAACATATACAGTAGTTTTTTTTTCCGAAAACAATGATTCCTCCGAAAAGGTCCATGAAATTAATGGACTCGGAAAATAGACTTCCTCTTGAATTGATAATAAAATGGTTGGCTTGAAAAATTGCTAAGACTTACGACAATTAGCTAATGGAGCTGAATTTGTGAAACAAGAGTCGGCAGCTAAAAATCAAACTTCAGTGTCAGTTCTCAAGAAAATGATGCAAGAATATTTTCATAGGTAGTCTACCAAAATTTGGGCTCAAATTGAAACTAAAGACATCTGTTATTTATTTACATAAAATTTGGAGCCGAACGATACCAAGTTTGGTTAGCTTGAAAAATTGTTAAGACTTAGGATAATCAGCTATTGGACCTGGATCTGGGACACAAGGATTACGTGTAGTAGTTGTTGTTGTGGTGGATGTAGTTGTTGTGGTCGTTGTGGACGTTGTGGATGTTGATGTGGACGTGGTTGTAGGTGTCGATGTGGTCGTTGTAGTCGATGTTGACGACGTGCAGCCAGGTGTTGTGCAGGTCGTCGTTATCGAAGGGGTGGATACCGTCGTATCTATATCTATTTTTGCTGAGTTTGCGCAACTTTATGCTTTACTTTAGACTTTAATGTCGGTAGCCTGAACCGACGATTGTGAGATTCTACAAAACAATGTGATGGCCGACTTGCCAAAAAAGATCTAGACCAGATTGAATTATAAGCCCATTCCACATGCATTGTGAAGAGGCAGAAAAGCCATACGTAGCGGATCTTTTCAAAAGTAGGAAGTTCGTTTAATACGCAGTGATAATTTACCTGTGTAAGTGGTGGGCTGGACAGGAGGCAGGTCCATGTCCGGTGTTGTCAGACAGGCATTCGAATACTTGAAGAGTAGCAAAAGAATAGCGAAGTTCATCATTTCAGTTGAGAGTATTGCGACCTAAAAAGTCAATGATTTATTCTTCGAATTTTTGGCAATTGGAATTTTGAGATAAATTTTTATAATTTTCCTATAGAGATATCAAGATCAATCAAAAGGAACAGTAGAAAGAAGTCGAATCGAGGAACCAAATAGAATCGAAGGACCGTACCAGAGAAGTATCAGAACAGTATGTGAGAAGAATAAGAAGAAGAAGAAGTCTCGCTTCCTTTTATACGGAATTAGGAAGAACTTTCGTCAAGCGAAAATAGACTAGAGGAGGTAGGTCGCACGAGCGAATTCATAATTATGATACTAGATCGCATTGATAGAAATTTGGTTAATCACAAGTTACCGAGAAAACTTTGTTAAGATATACTGGGGGTAGATCGCAAGGGCTTTCTGGTGATCGCCCTTTCTAGGACTGCTTTTATATGATTGGAAGAGATAA